>SCDY01002015.1:0-26826 GCA_004143825.1 Drosophila micromelanica | reverse complement strand
AAAAAGACCAACCTTTTGAAAATCGGTTGAGTTTTGGCAAAGTTACGACTGGGGAAAGTTCAGATATACCCTTATATGGGAACACTAGGGTATATATTCAAATTTTTAACATGAATTTGGACCAAAAATTTTATTATTAAACTAATATGTAGAATTCATCTAGACACCGAACCATGAACAAAAAGACCAACCTTTTGAAAATCGGTTGAGTTTTGACAAAGTTACGACTGGGGAAAGTTGAGATGTGGCTTTAGAATTAAAGAAAAAAAAATTTCTTCAGCCAAGCGAAGGCTCGAACCCCAAACGCAATTATCGATAAAATTTTACAGATTTGTAATCGAAATAAAAGGAGGTGTAGATAAATACAAGAGGAAGCTGCTGAAACCTAAGAAGTGCCCGTAGACACTCGTTTTGCAAACATCGTTGAAAATGGCCGCCGGTTCCGGCTGCCAAGTGACGCAGTTGTTGTTGTTGTTGTTGTTGCTGCTGCTGCGACAGCTGTGTGAAGCAGAAGCAGAGGCCTCTAATTAAATGGGTGTAGCTGCTGAATGCTGCTAATAACCAACAGGGCAACGGCAGCAACAACAGCAGCAACATCAGCAACGAGCAGCCAACGATGTGGAAAACAAACAAGCCAAACCCAAAGGGCTGCTCTTGTTCTTGCCACCTGTTGCTATCCCTTTCAACATGTCGACTCTTCTTTCGGTTTCATGCTTATTACGCGAAGGGTATTTATATTTTGTCATTTAATATGTTGCTCATTGGAATGCAAAATTTTTGGGATCGTTGAGAATTTTGTCGTGCATGAAAACTGGGAGAAAACTGATTCTTTAAACGTGGAGCATTGATTACTAGGCTTTTTTTTGTTTCTTTCCGAAAATTTTAGCAGAAACTAATTAGGTTCCGATAACATCAGATAACATTCATAGTGTTTTTAATGATATGTAATTATTTTTTTTGCAGTTTTTTGTTATTATATTACTTTATTATATATCTCCATATCTTTTTCACTTTTTTTATAATTTATCTAGTGTGTAATTAGTGTAATTTTATTTATTTTATTATTATATGTATTATTAAATATTAAGTATACTCATTTAAATAAATGGCAATAAATTTATTTCATCTAGAAAAAACTTATAATTTATATAAAGGCTATATGATTCCGTATTCCTTACGTAATACGTTTGGATAAAAAGTGTTGTAGAATCAATAGTTATGATATCTTAAAAACTAAATGTATTTCAAAAGTTTTGTAACATAAAAACTTTTTACTTAGTGTAACATAACAACTTTTTACTTAGTGATAACGAGTTTGATTAGATAACCGCTTAATCTTAGATATACAGAAATTAAAAAAATGTTGTAATTAAAAAAGAGTCAAGATATTTTAGTTTGGAAAAATGTATTTAATAATTTCAAAAGAGTTCGATCTAAAATTTAAACAATTTAAAATCTCTTTGTTGTCATTTGGCATATGTATGTTTGGTGTGTTAGGGTATTTTATCTGCGACACCCCGAAGGCAAGAAATTCTTTATTATTTATTCTCATTATTTGCCATTTTTACTGTGCTACGTGTTTTGCCGCCATGTTGGCAAGTTTGTGTTGCAAGTCTTTTGATTTAGCATGCGATATGAAACACCCCCGACATAGAAACAGATCTGCAGATCTAGATGTGTGTTGTGTGTTATGCATATATCTATTTTTTATGACACAGAAGCGAAAAAACCTGCTGCTCGAATGGAGGCCAACCAGAAGGAGATAGATAGATAGATAGATTGGTTGATGGTGAGACGGTTTGTGGTGGCAGACAAATTGTTGCCTACAAATCAATTAAATTGCTAATGCAGCGCGACAACAAACAAAACGGCAGCAACAGTAACAGTAGCTACGACAGCAGCAACAACAACAACAACAACAACAACAATAACAGCAGCAGCAAATCGTGTATTAGGCTCACAATTTAATGGAGCCACATTCCAGTGGCTGGGCAAAAGCGCCATTGTCGTAGCCAAAGTCAGCGAATGCCGCCAAAGCGACCGCAAGAAATGCATAAACATATTGCTGTTGGTTTTTGGACCCCCTAACCCCCTAACCAACAACAATAATAACTAGAGGCCCCCACTCAACATGCAGCATGTGCACCATGCACCATGCAGCATGCACCTTGAAATGGACACAGGATTAGGGCTATAGCCACGATGGAGGGCAGCAACAAAATCAAAACACAAATCCAAACAGAAGCAACAGCAAAGATGGAAAACGCCGCGGGCGGTTTTTGACTTAAATCTTGAATCAAAACGGGCGGCTGCAAATGCAAATTAATTTAATAGAAATGTGATATAAATATACGTTAGAATGGAATAAGTAGAATGAGGAGAGAAAGTCTCAGAGACCTCACAATTCTCAATAGTATCACAAGTTCATGATCAATACAAAAATAATGTAAAAGAGCTTTCGTGTAGAAATTTTAAGGTGATTTTTTATATTTCTTTGAAGCTTTCTAGTTTATCTTTAACTTTCAATAACCTACCCGTTTATATTAATTTCTGACGAGATCTGGTTTTTATCATCAGGTGATTAGGATGGATTAAATGTGTGTAAGTGCGTCGTAGGATTTGTAATTGGAAAATTGCGAAATTATTAAATTAAAATATAAAAGATTTTTTAATAAATATTGTTAAAATAAATTAAAACAAAAAATACAAAATACTTTTAAAATAGGCTTTACAACCAAAATTAATAAATTATTGAAAAAAGTCTTTTAAATTCATAAATGGGCAAAAATAAAAATGTAAACAAAATAAGAAGAATATAATGTTAATCATTTGGTTTAAGAATGTAAAATTTATGAAATAATTTTTTTTTCCAAAATTGCAATACTAATTGAGCCCGATTTTGACTGCTATTGTTAAAGGTCTATTAATTTGAGTAAAATCTATATTCAGATTTCTAAAAATTCGCTATGTTATATTAATATATTTTTTATATTTGTCAATTGATACTTGATCACATTTTGTGTATTGGGTGTTTTCCACGTTCCGTTTCTCACATTGATATCTTTGTGCCCCCACAAAGCCTCCCACTGTTTGGACTGCATTCACTGTCACCAGCAGCAGCAGCAGCAGCAGCAGCAGCAATTGTAAACTGGTTGTTGGCCAGGCCAACACTTGGCCAGGTTGTGTGGCTGTGGCTATTCTGTCGTTGGCTACGCTGCTGAGTCGCTGTCGAAATTCATTGAATTCAAAACCAATTTCAAGTCCAGTTTCAAGTTACATGCGTGGCATTTGTTTCTGTTTCTGTTTTTTTTTTTCTATGTGTCGTTCTCCATTTGTCGCCTGGCGTTTTTCTAGCTGCAAGCGAAAGGGGCTGGTGGAGTGGGAGATAGTGAGAAAGAGAGAGGTAGAGAGAGAGAGAGAGAGAGACAGCAGCTATAAACTGCAGCAGCGCACGCGTTCAATTAGCTGCAAATTGCAAATCGTGCGGCGCATGCGGCAACGTCCGCTGTCCGGTGGCAACAACATGTTGCTGCTGCTGTTTCTAGCAACAGTTGCTAATGTGTTGTCAACAGAACTCGCGTTGACAGCAGAATCGAAAATATTTCATTTCAAATTTGAGCTGCGCGTGAGAAAGTGTGTGAGCGAGAGCGATTTTAAGAGAGAGATAGCACTATATGTTGCTTGTGTTGTTGCTGACAGTTGGAGGCTGTTTTAATTGTGCGCACTGAGTTATGTTTATCGAGCTCTGAGCTCACATCCTGTGCCAGTCTCAACTGTCGCTTTGCTGTCTGTCGCTCATTCTAAGCGCAAGCGCTGCTCGTAACTCAGCAGCAACATTTGCATCTGCAACAGGCAGCAGCAACAGGCAACGAATGGCATTCCTTTTGCAGTTCAGTTTCAGCGCGCATTCGGCTGGCAATTTTTGTCATTTGAGTGAATGATAACTGACAGTTACACAGAGGCAAAGCAGAGTCTCTGCAGCAAACAGCAACTGTTGCTGCTGCTGCTGCTGCTGTCGCTGCTGTGGCCCTGGCCTGTCGTTTGCTGTCGCTGCCAGCATCCTGAGGGCATTTTTTGCTGTCGGCCAAAGGTAAATGTCAATAAATATTGGCAATGCTGCCTGCTGCAGATGCTGTCATTGTCATGGCTGCTGCTGCTGCTGCTGTTGCTGCTTCAGAATGGCTCAACTGGCAACTGTTGCAGTTGTTGTGCTTGTTAACCAATCCGCGCGCAGGCATAAATTCTATCAACAAGCAAATGGAAATATTAAGTAAATTTAGATGTTGCCCACAGGGCCTAGGAAAAGTGCATCTTTCAGCTTTTGTTTACGCGCTCAAAGCAACCGCCGCCGCCCAACTCCAACTCCAACTCCAGCTGAAGATCCCGCTCCAGGTCCCGATCCAGGTTCAGGCAGCGAGCTGTAATGCGAAACCAACCGCAGTGTAACATACATCATTTTCACACCGAAACGCAATTGATGATGAGACCACGACAACGCCGACGTTGAAGGGAAACCTGTGGCAAACCTCAAGGCGAGAATTATGAGCGACAACAGCAGCAGCAACAACAACAACAGCAACAACAGCAAATGACTTTGAACTGAGAATTTGCAGCTAATAATTTACACAAAAGCGTTTTTAATCATCCTGTGCCGTGGAAGCCAACACGAACAGCCAATAAATTGCCAGCGTGGCAGCAACAACAGCCAGCAACAGCAACAGCAACAGCTAAGAAATATTTACAACAAAGCAATCAATCAGCGCATTGCTCAATATGCGGCCATAGTCAATGATACCGCTGCATTTTGTACCACTGTGCCTGTGCCTGTGCCTGTGCCTCTGCATTGTGTCAGTCAAAAGACTGAGGACAGACAGACAGACGGACCGGGAGCAGTGCGAATGCCAAAGGCAATGGCAATATAGCATTGGCATTGCCAAGATCATTGATAATGATCTGAGGACGCAACTAGAGTGCAAGCTGCAAGTTGATGTTCTGGCATCACCCCCGCACCCCCGCATCCGCCAACCCCCCCGCCCCCTCCTCTTAGCCGCGTTGTCGCCGCCAAGCAAAGACCAAAATCACAAAAGTATGCGTAATGGCCCCAGGGAGCTGCTTTGAGCCTGCGGTTGTTTGCCTTTTGTCTAGATTCTCGCAAGCGATGAGAAAACGCGTCATAAATGCGTAAAGTTGAGGACAGCAGCAGCAGCAGCAGCAACAGCAGCAGCAGCAGCAACTGATGGACAACCAGCGCATGTGTGGGCTGGAGGGGACTGCCTGGTAGTGCTTGTCTCGGCAGTCTTCATCATATTTAATGGTTGTGTGATAATATGCCACGTTGCTGCTGCTGCTATAGCTCTGTTGCGGCTGTTTGCACGCCAGCAACATGGCCATAAACAGTCTGTTGCAGTTGCAGTTGCACAAAATGCAACGCAAAACTCAATTAAAGAACGCATTGCAGTCACATTGCCGGCCATGATACTTTAGCAACAGCAGCAACAGTTGCTCATCATCTCGTTGTTGCTGCTTGCTGATGATGATAAACAACTGACATTTTGAAGTGCCAGTTCGACAGCGTTGCTGCTGCTGCTGCTGCTGCAGTGCTCATAAATATGGCAATTGCTGAGTCGTCATCCTCATCATCATCATCAGGCTGCAGCAACAACTGTTGCAGCTCCATTCGTTGTGGTCATCTACAACTTGGTTATTAGTCGCCCGGAATGTTGGCGATGCGCGTTAATTAACTCATCAATTTTTTTTTATTTTTCTTTACGTTTTGCCTGCCAACAACACTCACGTATTGCTGCTGCTGCCTAAAAGGATTTTGGCTGTCTGCAACACAATGCCTTAGCTAACACATCACAGGACAACTCCCTGCCTGCCTACTCCACAGCCAGCTGCAGTTGCTGCTGTTGCTGCTGTTGTTGCTGCTACCTTTGCGGCGTGCATGTAAGGTGGCATGCCTCTTGCAACGCCCCCGCGCCGCTGCCCTGCACAGTTGCTTTTTTGTTGTTGTTGCGAAATTAAGTACCTACTAGAATGTAGTTGAAAATGTCTTTAATAATGACAGCAACTATGTGTGGAACTTGAAAAGCGCGTAAGCATCATCAGCTTCAGAACACGTTCATGTGTCGTCGCTCATGTCCATGACTGTTGCCCCCCCCGCCCAGCCCCTAACCCACAAAGCCACTGCCAGCCAGTTGCGGCTTGTCCTTTAGCTGACTTGGCTGCTAGTTGCTGCTGCTGCTGTTGTTGCTGTTGCTGCTGCTGTTGTTGCTGTCTGTGCGCAATAATCTGGAACGTCATTTTTATTGCTGCCACTCGCTGGGGCATTCCTCGTGGCTCGATTCGTGTGTCCAGTCCTTGATGCCATTCACATTCGTGTGCGCACAGCTCACTGGGCCACAGCTCGGAGCCACTGAGTCAGCTTTACAGATCTTCTCAGCGTTCTGCGAATCTCCCTCTCAGCTTCCAAGTCGCCGTCTAAGTCTTTCTTCTCAGCCTGCTCGTTGTCATCTTAAGCAATCATCTCATAATCGGCAGTGGCAGTTACTCGGGCTCTGACTCCGACTGCGGCGTCGTCTTCGCTGTCAGCAAATCCCAAACAACCAGCAGCGGCCAAATCGGTGCAGCAGCAACAATAACAACAGCAGCAGCAGCAACAGCAGCAGCAACTACAGACGCTGACACATCGTCAAGGCGCTGATATAAATCTACGCATCGGCTCCGGATCTGGAGCGCATTTTGATTGATTGCTCTGCGCCGCCGCCCGAAGGAGGCAGCAGCAGCAGCACCAGCAACAGCAGCAGCGGTTGCAGTAGCAGAGGCTATGGCGGTGGCGGTGGCGGTGGCAGCTGAGTTGGCGACTTTTTGCCGCTTTTGGTGTTAATAATAATTATTTGAAGCGAATTGTCAGCAAGCAAGAGATGAAGAAATAATAGAAAATACGTAACTGAAATTATGAAGAACAACAAAAAGTGTAAAAAGTAAAAGAGCAATAGATAAAAATATATAAATTATGAGAGAAAGGAGATTGTGTGTGAGAGAGAGAGAACATGAGAGAAAGTGAGAGAGGCAGAAAAAAAAATTAAACTACAACTTAAATAATAATAGATTTGCATATATGTTATTTTAACTATAATATGGATTATATTATGAGGGAGCTAATGTATCTGATAATCGGAGAGAGTCTCACTTTTTGTTTTCACATCTTTCTGGCATATCACTTTGAATTAATATAATTTCTCCATATCCCCATACAATTATTATTAAGTTAAGCTAAGACTTTAAGTAATTTATGTATCTCTAATGTGGAAAACAGGACATGTTGCTGATAAGTTGCGGCGACAACAATAGCAACAAAGCATTTGGCATTGGCGACGACGCTGACGTGTGTGGCATGCAACCAAAATTTGTTGACTCTAGTTGTTGTTGTTGTTGTTGCTGTTGCGCTCAATGTTGGCTGTTGTCATTGCTGGGGCAGCAACAATGTAACATCGCTGCAATTTAAATAAGTGCCCAGCAGCAACAGCGCCAACAACAACAACATCGGCCAGAGATAATTGTCGCTCGTTTTGTTTGTTTCGTTTCTAGCGCTCGTCTTTATTTTTTTCCTTTTGGCGACGCCGGCAACACGAAGGTCAGCAGCAGCAGCAGCAATTGTTGCTGCTGTTGCCTGAAGCCTTTGGCCAGCCGCTTACAAGCGTTGCAAATTCCGCGCGTCTGTCGCCATAATTGTTGCAATGCCCCACTGTCCCTCAACACTTTGAGAGAACAGCAGCAATTGCTGCGGCTGTTTAATGAGTGCAACAGCAACAGCAACAGCAGCCGCAACATTTGCGGCATGCGAGGTGTCTAAATTAGCTGGGAACGCGTTTTTCGGGTGGAGAGCGCGGCCATCAAAAGCGGGGGGGGGGGGGGGGGGGGGGGGGGGGGGGGGGGGGCGGGGGGGGGGGGGGGGGGGGGGGGGGGGGGGGGGGGGGGGGGGGGGGGGGGGGGGGGGGGGGGTGGCAAGATTTGTCAGTCGCAGCGGCAAATAATAAAAATCGGTAGCAATTGCAATTGTTGTCGAATTCTGTACTGTTGCTGCCGCAGCTGCTGCACACAAAGGGTTGCGGCTGCACTGTATGGACTCTCGCTGCTGTTGGTGGTGCTGCTGGTGCTGGTGGTGGCCATGGCAACATGTTGATCACTGATATCGTCTGCACGATTTGCCCGGGCACAAGCACAACAGGTAGAATACAGCGCCAGAAGAAGCTGCCTGTTGCCTGTTGCTGCTGCCTGCTGTTTTGTGTGGACAGCTTTTTGTGCTGCTGCTGCCCGTTGTTGTGGGTTTTTGTTGATCTGGCAACTTCATTACTTGACAGCGCACGACTTTGATATAGAGGCAACAGCAGTTGAACTGCAAAAATGCATTTCAAATGACCAACAGCAGCCACATTTCTTTTTGCTTTTCTTTTACCTTGTTTTTGTTTTGTGCATATTGTTGTAATCAATTTTACAAGTTTTTATTGATGGCAACGTTGTCGCCGCATGTGGCAACTGCGTTTGGTGTCCTTGAGCCGACCGTCGCGACAGCAGCAGCAACAACAACAACAATAGCAGCAACAGCGACGACGACCCACTAAGCGGATTCACCGCCCCGCCCCGCCCGCCCGGCAGCCCCCTCTTTGCACGCACGCTGTGTGGCATTTGCGGCAACGTGCCTCAGCTGACACCTAGACACATTTTTGCTGTGGCACAAATCAAAAGGCAAACATTTTCACTTTCAATTACAGCAATTAAAGCGAGCAATGATAATAACTTATTTAAGACGCGCTCTGCCACGGCAACGTGGCCAGTTGCCGGTTGGCCTGTTGCCTGTTGCCTGTTGCAACGGCGGCTGCCACAGGCCAAAACTGGACGCGAGGCCAGTCAACGCAACGAGGATGCTGCTGCTGTTGTTGGCGTTGCAAAACTAGTTCAGCTGCAGTTGCCGCATGCCGCCTCTCCTCTGGCAAATTGAATTTTCGTAAACTATGCAACACTCATACGCCCCGTGGGTCCTTGAACCCCGTCGCGCCCTGCCGCCGAGTCGTCAGCAATTGCAGCATAAACGCTTTTTAATTGAATACGAATTCTGTTGCAAGACCCTCGCAACTGCGGGGTACTAAGAGGTAGAAGGGGTGTTTGGGGGGGGGGCAGTGCACTGTCTGTCCTCGATATGCGATTCGCGATCAATGTTGCTGCTGTCGTTGTCGTTGTTGTTGCTGTTGCTGTTGTTGCTGTTGTCGTCGCTCGTTTTTGAAGTCATCGCCCAGTGGCTCACTTACAACTGGCCGCCGGGCATCCTTTTTGGTTAGCTGCTTGTTGATTTTTTGTGTCTATAAAGTTTTATAAATATATATATATATATAAGACACATGTATATATATATCGCTATATACATATATATTTATATATATTGTTAATTTATAGAAGTTTTTTGTGGCGGTTGCTGCTGCTGAAATGCCTGCAACTTGGTCGTTGTCATTAAAACGCGCGATGGGACATCGATTTGTTGTTGTTGTTGTTGTTGTTGCTGAAGCTGCTGTTGTTGTTGTTGCTGCTGCTGCAGTTTCTCGTTTTGTGCTGCTCTTTCTTGGCGTTTTCTCTTTGCTGCCTGTTGATTTTTGTCGTTTGCCTTTTAAATGAAAATAACGATAAATCAAAGGTCGCTGTCCACCGTGTATCCAAAATACATTGCATTTTGGTTATTTTATTTCACTACACTGTGCTACACTATCCTGGGTCTACCCTTTACCCTTATCTGACATAGTAGAGTAGTAGGCATAAATTAAAAAATTTTTGATATTTTCCTAAAATTCGTTGCTCCAATTGGCTTCAAAGATTAAAAGCAAATATTATTAAATTTATAGGTAAAAAAAATAAATGCACTGCTAAAAACTGTGATCTGATATTGGAATCGAATTTGAGGAATGGAAAATTAGTTTTTAATTTAATTAACTTCAATTAACATTCTTACGGTATCCTGCACTTAAGCTTCTCATGTAAAATGAAGGCAATTATAATCGAAGTAATTTTTAGTCAAATTATACTTTTAAATTTAAACCAAAATTGTATTTAAGAAAGCTTTCAATTTGAGAGCAATAAAAGGAAATAAAAATATTGAGAGAGAGATGTGTAGATAGAGAGAGAGAGAGAGAGAGAGAGAAGGAGAAAGAGAAAAAAAAGAGTATGCAAATAGTTAAAGGCTGGTTTTTGAAATGTGATTAAATTTTTGTCTATAAGGTGTTTTAATTTATATCAAAATGGCTTTAAATGTACTTAATTGCGTTTAAAATAATTCAACAGGTGGCCACACACACACACACGTGCACACTCACCCGCAGCAGCGACCTCTCTAAGTTTCTGCTGCTGATGATGCACGATGATTAGCTGGATTCAAACAGAATCTGCGATGAAGCACGAGCCGCATTCTCTGTGTTCTCTATTCATATAAACGTCCGTGTTTGCTTTCCAAAAATGCAACTCGAGCGAAAGTGCAGTCCAGTCACCTGTTCCTTGGGACTCGGGTATCGGCCTAACGATGCTGCTGAGTAGGTGGCCCACTGTAACGGTGCCCGGGCCTGAGAACCTGGCCCAGAGGTTAAAGCAATAGTCGCCCCGATGGCCAGACCAGAGCACAGCGATAGCCGTGCCACAAATGCAGTTGCAGTTGCAGTTGTTGCCTGGGATGCCATTGTGGAGGCCTAATTAATTACCACGCCGGTGGCTTTCTCTAATGGCTGCCATGTCTGGCAATTGTGGCCGCCTCTGCTCCGTTTGGCTGTCTGTCCTAATGTAGATATTTCATTTGCCATTAGCCAAAAGAGATGCGAGTGATGAGCGACTGACGACGTCATACGACCAACTACCCCTCAGGGGTGGGGTTGCCGTACACCCCCCCCCCCCCGCGCGTAGATCTCGCGTCGATCCTGGCGATCCCGATGCCTGCGCCTGGGTTAACTCTGACTGCTGCACTTAATCTCGCGACTGCAACAGCAACAACAACAACAACAGTTGAGATTATATCTCATCAAAGAAGCACGTTTTTGAAATTACCGTACTAAGTGGGCGTCTAACTGTGCTAGTGTGTATGCATGTGTGTGTGTGCGTGTGTGTGTGTTGGTGTATTTGTGCGTCCATCTATCTTCAGTAAAGCTTCCCCTTCTTCTTCAACAAGCTCGGCAAATTTTCTTCAAATTTTCCACGCTTGCTTTATGCAATTTGTCTGCTTTGGCGAATTCTGCGCCTACACTAAACTACAAAACTCACAATAAACACTAAAAATGTTGCTAGAGGCGCAGACACGCCCCCCTGTTGGTAAGCTTGTAAGTAAGGAATTACTTTTTAAACCTCTTTGGGAATTTTAAAAATATATTCTAAGCCTTGCATTGTTTGTTAACTACAGTAGATATATTATTTGTTTCCAATTTAAATTTAAAATTTGTGGTGCAGTGTAATTCCAAATAGTTGTAATCTACGTAGAAAAAACGCAAGTTTAACTCCATTGCCGAAATCAAAGTCAGACAAGCAGCAGGAGGGGGACGAAGTTTTAATACCCTGCGGGAAATATTCATAATTTAAACGACACAGAAAGCTAATCCCAACTAAAGAGTATTAGTTAAGAGAGATATTAAACGTTAATGTAACTAGGTAATCTAAGTTGAGGTTAGCTGATCTTAAATTAGGTTAGTTTGGATTAAGAAAAGTTTGGTGAGAGACCGTTAAGTTAAGTTACTTTAAATTATGTTGGGAAGTTCGGGTTAAATAAGTAAATTGGGGATATGTTGGGTTACGTTAGTTTAGGTTATTTTGAGTTGGGTTAGGTTAGGTTATGTGAGGTTTTGTATGATAGTTTAGGTAAAGTTATGATGAATTGGGATAGGGTTAGCTTAGGTAAGAATGTATAATAATTTTTACTTTTAACGTGTTTGACGATTGTGATACATATGGTTTCTTTATCACGGTTAAATCTGACTTCATTCTATTCATTGTTTATTTAAACATTGATAGTAATTCATATATCGGTGAGACTAGTTGGGTAGAAAGCAATCAGGACATTTGGTGTGTTCTTAGTCAAGTGTAAATCAAATTTACGTGTAGCAGGAAAATTGTACGAACTTAATATTTCATTCCTTATGTCGACAGCTTCTGCAAAAGCCTATATTACCATCATTCAGAATGTTTTAAAGAAAACATACCTAAATACATAATTACATATATATAATGATATATAATGCCGATTGCGATCCGTGACATATTTAGTGACAAGCTTGGAATATCCCCAGGTCACATAGTTCAGCCAGGGTATAGAAATGTGTTTTATTAAAAATATTTTAATGCCATTTAGGATTAAACATGAGGCAAGTGTATTAACCTCTGGCGGGGGGACCACACCGAAACAACTGCCCTCGAAACCGCTTGACTACCGGCGGGGTCAAATGTGGCTACCAATGGCCATTGGCCATTGACTTGGAGCTGAA
Source organism: Drosophila micromelanica (assembly GCA_004143825.1). Taxonomy (NCBI): domain Eukaryota; kingdom Metazoa; phylum Arthropoda; class Insecta; order Diptera; family Drosophilidae; genus Drosophila; species Drosophila micromelanica. The sequence goes on along the minus strand of SCDY01002015.1, from coordinate 14,323 downwards.
GCTGGGGCTGTTGCTGTTGCTGCTGCTGCTGCTGCGGCGGCGTTTCGCATTTCGCGCGTTGAGTTGTCGTCTTCTTTTTTTCTGCTGCTGCTGCTGCCTGGGGTCAGGTTCAATTTGGTGCGTGGAGAGAGGCAGAGAAATGGAGGCGGTGCTTGTTGCTGCAACTTGCAACTGGCAACTGGCAACGGGCAGCGGGCAAGTGTTGCATGTTATGTTTGGCAGCCCACTGACCAACAGCGGTTGCAGCTGCAATTGCTCCCCACAGCGCATGGACAATTTCTGGCTAATTTCCCAATGCAACCAGGATTCCCCCCTTCGTCCCTTTCTCACTCACAGCACATTTCTAATAATGTAAATCTCAAGTGCTGCATCTGGAAATGGGAAATGCGCCTGCTGCTTCATGCAGAGCGAGCAATAGAGAGAAATATATAGATAGAGAGAGCGAGACAGAGGGAGAGTGAGAAGGCATGCTTATCAAGCCAAGGCACAAGTTGGAACTGGGGTTGAAGCTGCCGGGGGGCAGGGAAGCTAACAACGGCACTGGAATCGCAGCAGACAAGAAAAAATGTTTGCAATGCTTAAATAAATAAAATGAAGAAATTGTAGAATCACGACGAAGCAGAAACAACAACAACAGAAACAACAACCAGCAGCAGCAGCAGCAGCAGTCAGCAGCAACTGTTGCTGTCTTGCCATTGGCAATCGCTGCCATATTCTGGGCATATCCGAGGTATATCCATGACTGCTTCGGTTTCATGGCCACGGTTTCATTAGGGCCAAGATTATGCAAACAAAGTCCGACAATTGCCGCTGATGAGGCAGCTCCAGAGAGCGAAAGAGAGAGGGAGAAAGAGGGAAGTAGTGTGGAGTAGAAAGGGGAACGGGGGCAGCAACCGGGTGTACCGTTTCGTTGCAACTGTGGCATTTGATTTGTGCCATGAATGAAATTTATTTGGCATCATTTAGATATCCTGTAAACATTTGAAATTCTTATAAAGGGATATTGATAAGGCTATTGGGAATCAGTAATGCTTGATCAGTAATATCATAATATCACAATATCATTGAGTCATATTCAACTGTCGTTTTTGATCCATCATAAATCGATAAAAATCGATAAAATTTGTCTGGGAGAAACGAAAACAAAATCGTAGATGATTTTTTCTTTACAATTTTTAGAAAACTCAATGGAAGCGTTATTTTATAATGTAATAATATAATATAAAGTTGTAATATAATGTATAATATAAATTAATTTATAAAAATTTAAGTTGTATTAAATTAAATATTTGTTTCTACTGGTTTGTATGTTTATTATTTTGATCAGCTTATTGAGATAATATTATTTGTAAAGATATTTGTACTTGTATTTTCTGAGCTGCATACTGGGCATCTGGTAGTCGAGCTCACTCGCTTCTGTCAATCTTTGCTTGTTTCATAATATGCCGTTAGCTGCAACTGGGCTAACGGCAACTGTTGTAATGTGTCCAATTGGTTTGCCTGCTTTGCTGGCTTATCATTGTTTTTGGCAGATTAACTAGCTGGTTAAATGCCTACCGCCCAGGGGAGTTGCTTGCTAAATGGGGTGTAAAGGGGGCGGCTGCTACTCTGCTTTTACCAATTTTTCTCACACGACGCAAGAGCTCGCCAGGGGCGACTGCACTGGATGCATGTTAATGATCTTATCGCAGCGCCTAGCATTTAATACCAAATTTGTTTTATGCAAATGAACCGAGTGCAGGCTGCAATTGCAATTGCAACAAGCGATTGCAACTGGCAACTGGCAACTGCAACTGCAACAGCTGGTGACAAAGTCGTTGAATATTGCAGGCGTTAGATTTGATGTTGCTGCCACTGGCGCTGCCACTTTACGGTATTTAATTGATGTTTAACCTTGGCATGGCACCCGCCTCCTGCCGCCCACTGAAAAGCGATACCAAAGCAGCCAGCGCGACAACATGCAACGCAATGTTGCAGGCAGCCTCACCCCCCCAGCATCCGTCACTTAGCTGTTGCCCAAAAAAAAAGGCAGCAGATCGTGTGATTTTTAGCTTGCGATAAGCCGCCGCTGCAGTTGCCAAAATTGCCGGCTTTATTTAATAAATCTTTTTATGAATTCAATTTATTTTTCAATTTTTCAAATGCTGCGGCCAGCCCCAAAGAATGAGGCACAGTTTGCGAGCGGTCGGGGGGACAACAAAGTGGGCAGGGGCAAGAGCAAACGATTGCGTTGCGATGCGGCTAAAGATTTGCAGTGGGGATAATGGGGAAGGTGGTTAGGAGGAGGAGGAGGAGGAGGAGGAGGAGGAGGAGGAGGAGGAGGAGGAGGAGGAGGAGGCAGGGGCAGCAGGTGGTTCGTTTGCGTGTTTCATATTTAATCAATTTTGGATTGTTGTTGTCGTTGATGTTGCTGTTGTAGCTTGCGCTTGAGTCGCACGCTTTTTTATCTGATTAGGCTTCAATTTCTCAATTTAGTTCATTGATGTGGATTTGGTGCGGATTTTTTTTCGATTTGAATGTAGACCAGACAGAGTCAGGAAATTAGAGTACCCCGTCGAATACCAGCCAATTCTTGTTAACATTGAACTTTAGGTGTTTCTCAACGGATCTGCGATGGTAAGAGCTAAAGGAATTATCGATTAATCAATGTAGCGATGCTTATCGATCAAAGAGTGTGCAAACTGTTATCGTTTGAGACCAGAAGAGGCTCTGCTTGACCAGTACAGGTCCGGCAAACGTGATGGATATGGATAATAGTGATATCGATATTATTCAAAAACAATATCGAATTCGAAAATATTAATATTACTCAATCGCAATATCAAAATCAAAATCATGAATATTTAATAGTAATTCGATAACACTCGATTGTAAAATCGATAGCACTCCATATGTGTGTATAACCCTTGGTGATAATAGTATAATTGATAGAAATATAAGTTGTCATTCATAGCTAAATCGATATGAATCGATAGCATCGCCGATATAATTTTCCTGCGATAACGTCAATATCGATAAAACGATAAGATAGTGGTATCGAACTCCGCAGATAAAATTGATATTGCAAAAAATAAAAATATAAGAAAAAAAGCTTAGAATTTTTAAAAGAAAATGTTATGTCTAACTGTACATGACTTTCAAAACTAACAATTATTGTTGCGATACCCTCGATTAGCAGTAGAAACTAGAGCAGTTGGCAGCTGTGTTTTTCAAACTTCATGGCCAAGAGCAGTCTTAAAGAACTAATGGCTTAAACTTTTGCCCATTGCCCGATTTATTTATTTGTTTGTTTTTTTTTTTTTTTTTTTTTTTTTTTGCAACCATTTCACTGCAATACAATAGATTTTGTTCGATAGCTATTCCCATTTTATTTATCGATTACATTCGCGGGACTTGTGTTTGGCTTTGTGTGTTCCCATACTTTGTTAAAACTGTTTTTGGAGCTCGTCTAATGAGCGACTGGAAAGTATCACGCTGTTGTTGCTGTTGCTGCTGTTGCTGTTGCTGCTGTTGTCCGGTCCTGAAAGTCGTGCAACCAGAAGCGGAAACAAGACAAATCCCAAATCCAATTCCAAAGACAATGCAACTAAAACGCTGCACATCATGACTTATGCGCTGAGAGAGTTTTCCGCGAAATTTTCGCCACGAAAAAACACCTCTCGATGCTGCTGCTGCTGCTGTTGTTGCATTGATTCAAATGGCAGCAGCAGCAGCGACATTGTCGTCATTCAAGGCCAACAAACTGCTGCTGGCCGTGGCTCACAATGAGCCTGGTCTTGGACTTGATCTCGAATCTGGCTCTCTGACTGTGCCCGAAAGCTGCGGCCATAAATTAATCAACCTCTTGGCGCTGGCTGGCTTTTCTCTCTCCCTCCCTTCCTCCCTTCCTCTGTTGCTCTCACTCGCTCGCTGTTGCTGCATTTGACAATCGTATGCTCCTCGTCTATTTGCCAGGGGCGCACTTTTGCTTTTGGCTGCCCAGCGTCTGTCTTGAATGCGTTCATCTCCATCTCAGCCGAGATTCGGTTATTGACAGCCGGCGGCGGCTACCCGCTTCGCTTTTGTCTGCGCCTTTTGGGCCCAATTGACAGGCAGCAGCAGCAGCAGCAACTCCGACTTCGACTTCGACTCCAACTCTGGCTGTCGTCCATTTCGTTCTCTTGAGCATTTTGTCCGCCGCCTGGGCGTAGATAATTTATGTCCTGGCATTTTTGCATACACTCGTAATCGCAAGCGCACTTATTTTTACTTTTACTTTTGCCCAGTTGCTGCTGCTGTTTGTTGCAGCTACTGTTGCTGCCCTTTGTGGTTGCATCATCTGAAGTAGCCGCCGTCGTCTACGTCGCGTCCCTTTTGTTTTAGTTCTTTTGTGAAAAATACCTCCTTTGTCCTGTCAGTCAGTCGGTGCGGACGATCGCCGGTCCGTCGAGCACTCGACGCTCGCTTTCGGTTGCCCCGCCCCCTTCTCTGGTAACCCCGCTTTTTAGTGGCCCCTCTTCAGCTGTTGCTTTGCATACATAAATTCATCTGTGCCAGTTGCACTGGCTGTTGCCCTCGCTTCAACTACGGCAGCAACTGTTGCTGCTGCAGCGGCAATTGCAACTGCAACTCTCGGCCTGCACATTTTTAGCATCTGTCGCTGTTAGGGTTAATGTCAATTGGCCTGGCTGCTGCCAATGCCATAAATACGATTGCAAAATGGCGAGAGTAGGAAAAGAGATTGAGTGCGAAGCAGAGAGAGCGAGAGCGAGAGCGAGACAGCGCCCTAGGGGCTGATTGCATTGTCTTACATCCTGGCACCAAGAATCCGCCTTCAATTTAATTAGCAGGTTCTGCGCCTACTTTCTAATTGCCTACTAGAAGCAGGGGCTAGGGGGGAGGGGGGTGAGTTGTAGTCAAGGCAAGCAGTCAAGTAGTAATCATTGTTGACAATCACGAAAACCGGCGCAGCAACAGCGACAGTTGCAACTTGTTGCTGCCTGCATTTCAATATCGTGCGCGGGTCGACAAGCAACAACAGCAACACACAAAAAAACATTTATACAAATTCAGCTGGAAAACTAACAAAACGCCAATTAATTGCCAAATAGAATGTTTATCTATGAAATCGTACGCGCAGCAACAACAGCAACATCAGCAACAATCGCAGCAACAACTTGTGCTAAGCGATAAAGGCGTGAAGCAGTTGCAATTGCTACAAAAAAAAAAAAAAAAAAAAAAAACGAAAAAAAACTGAAAAAATCGCATTAGTAAAAGTTAAGCATTTGTGACCGTAACACATTTGGCCAATTGAAGTTGCTGCTGCAACTGTTGCTGTTGATTATTTGCTGTATTTTTTTTTTTGCTCGGGTGAAAAGCAAAACAGTCGACAGTTTAGCCAAATAGCCAAATGGCAAAAGTGCGATTGTTGTTGCTGCTGTTGTTGTTGTTGCAATTGCTTGCTGTTGTTGGGGCGCTGCCAGCAATGGTGACGATCTAAGCGGCCAACGTGCATCGCAAGCGGCATCTTAGATGCTTATACGACGGCACACACACACAACAACACACACACATAGACTTATAGAGGCTGCTTCGTGCAGATTAGATGCCTCTTCATACATATGCAAAAGGCAGGCCGAAAGTCGTGTCGGTTGCTGCCGCTGCCATTGTTGTTCTTTTCTGCTGATTGTGGTTGTTGTTTTTTGTGGTTGAATTTTTTTTTTTTGTTGCAAGAAGAAATGGCTTCGACTTGTGGCTTGGCAAAGATCAAAAGTGTGAGTGAGCGAGGGAGAAAATTGTGTACAGGCAAATGGTGCGACTTGAGTGCAACTTAAATTTTAAATGCCACTTTAATAGCATCATTTGCACGCGGCGAGCTTGTTAAGTTCAACAGCAAATTTCTGGCCAAGATTGCAAAACCACGAAGGGGGTATATGAGAGAGAAAGAGAGACAAGTTGTTGTTGCTGTACTCCAAGCGAAATAAAAATCGAACCGGAATTGTATTTTATACATTTTTTTTCATTATATTATTCAGTTCAAGTCGCTGCGAAAATAAATCAAAATCACGCAAATTGCTCAATTAAAATTACTCAACATTTTGGCGGCTGCAACTGTTGCTGCTGTCGTTGCCCAACGTTTTGAAATTAGCATTTGAATAATGAATAACAAACTGAATGAACTGCCTGCGGTCCAGACTTTAAGCCTGGTCGCCAGCAAACTGCTGTCATGTAAGCGACTAATTAACATGTCAGTCAGTCAGCAACAGCAGCAACAGCAGCAGCACCAACAGCAGCAACAGTTGCACCCTCGCAGCCTGAGCTACCCCTCAACCTAAGCATTTACAGTTACGTATACTACGCATGACGAGTTCAACAAAATTCAACTCGAATGGCTTAGAAGCAGCTAAATAAAACGCCAACAGCAGCAGCAGCAGCAACCTGCTGCCAACATGTGCGGCTGCTGTCGTCGAACTAAACAAATCTCTCACGAGTTTCAAATTTGCCAAGGCAGCCCATACGAAAATCGCCGAAAACGTTTAAAATTTTTGAATTTATTAGCCAAAAATGCTGACAGTGGAGCAGGCAGATGCAGAGAAAGGGAAAGGAAGGGGGGACCAGACAGTTGCAGTCAGTCAGCGACTGTTGCTGCTGGGTCTGGAGCCTGAGTCTGGGCCTGTTGCTTCCTGTGGCAATCTCTGGGCTGTCGTTGCACGGCGCTAATTATCGCTGCTAATGATGCTTTAAAAGGCAGTCGTCGACGACAGGCGGTCGACGCGCCAGCAACAACAGCAACATCAGCAGCAACATCTACAGCAACAGCAACAGCAACAGAGCCTGCTGTTGCGCAACTGCGGGCTGGCCAGTCGATGTTGCTGCTGCTGTTGTTGCTCCTTTCGCTCATCGCATGAGTAATTGACAATTTGCTGAAGTCAGCGTGTCTCCTGCGTCTGCTTTGGACCCTCGTTTTCCAGCCGCACACGATACGCGACCGGGCTCGAAACTCTGCGAAACTCCCAACTGAGACTTTGCCACGGCAACAGTCGCGTTCGCTTCCTGCAATATTTGTATATGTTAATTGTGTGACTAATGACAGTCAACTTGTCATATTTTTATCAACATGTGAAGTTAACATTTTTGTTTTGCTCGTTTGTTGTCGCTGCGGCGGTTGCTGTTGTTGTTATTGCTGCTGCTGTTGCATAGCAAGTTTGGGTTCTAAGTCTTTCGTTTTTCGTCGTCGTCTTTTTGCTGCGTTGCCGCTTTAATCGGGTCACTTGTGTCAAATTAACGCTTTTAGCGTATGCAACACAGATAACGAGGAAACAAAACACCATATATATATATATATATAAACATATATAGTATATATATATACCCCTCCCACACCCATGCACGCTCTCTCACAGTTGGCAGAAAAAAAAAGAAGTCGGGTCTTTGGTAGCAAAAAATTCGTTAGTACGAAAACTCAATCAAATGTCGAAACTTGAAAATCGTGATCATGGTCCTGGCTGCCACCGTCCTCTGGTGTCCCAGTACCCCTCACCCCCTTCCGTTTGGCGTAATGGCTGCTGCTTTGGGCACACAGTAAAAAACAACAAACGGTAGCTGCAAACAAGACAAAAGACAAACTTATCGTTTGAATTATCGGCATTTATTTGCATTTTGGCAACCCCTCACCGCTGCCCTCCCCCCACCCCACTCTCTATTCCAACTAGCTGTTGCGCTTGTTGTTGATGTTGTTGTTGCTGCTGCTGCTGTTACCTATTCTCTGTCTCTAATTCACCAATACTCAAAGCAACCAGGGATCGGGAGAAAGAATAAAAGAAGGAGAAATAAAAGGAATTGTCTGAAAGATACCCTACATTAAGCTGAATAATATATTAATTAAATAGTACAAATAATTACGGAGAACAAATCGTATTTAAAATCTTGTTCCCAGTCAAAATTGGTTGAGTTTTTATAAAATTTTGGCAATTACAAATTTATTACAAGATTTTGTAGGCGTAGGGAAACAAAAAAAAAAAAACGATTTTGTGCAAATTTATAAAACTATATTTTGCCTATATAAATTACATAATTCTATTAATTATAAATTTGTTTTTCAATTTCAAATTGAAATTGACTTAATTTTTGACACAGGTATGCTATTAAAGTATATTTATTTTTTTTTAAATTTTTTAATTCAATTAAAATTGATTAAGATTAAAATTATATAAATCCTTTTTCGGCTAACTTTATTATACCCGCTTTACTTTTATTGACTACAGGGCATATACCGTAAAAGGAGGAGCAGAGGCTAAATGACAATTGCCTGCTTGAGGGCAGGCGGAGAGCGGTGTTAAAATCACATATACGCGTTGCCAGCAGCAACATGTGTATTTGTTGTTGTTGTTGATTTTGTATCTGCTTCATGCTTCATAGCTCACTTGGAGAGCCTTGCGTTGCATTTTACAGTTAGCAGCGAGGGCCTTACAGTCCTACACTATATATATATCTTTATATATTCTCAGCGCTGGGCAATCGCACAACAGCAGCGCAAACAAAATTAGCATGCGCAAAGGCAGTAGCAACAGTTGCTGCTGTGCAGCGGCAACAACAACGCTTGGAATGTCAACGGCAGCCACAGCTGAGATTTTTTTGTTGCTGTTTGCCAGCGCTTTTCTTAAGGATTTTTCTGCTGCTGTTTTGTAGCTAGGGGAAAACGTGATCACTTTAACATTTTTGCTTGTTGCTGCCGCTGCTGCTGTGGCTGCTGTCGTTGATTTTGAGTGGTTTTAGCAATTCTAATGCTGTTGTCGCTCTTGTTGTTGTTGTTGCTGTTGTTGCCGCACAGCTGCAGCTGAGCTTCTCATATCGATGGCAGACACATGCCCCAATAGCATGGCAATACCGTACGATAAGCGGTTTCTGATGGTTACACTTGAGTTCGCCAACATTTCACATACCCAACACACAATTTCTCGCCCTCTCCATCTTTCTCTCCCTGTCTCTCTCTCTTTTTCTCTCTTTTGCCTTTTTCTGTCAGTCCGGAAATGTCTGCACTTCATTTTGGCTATTCACAATGAAATGTTGCTGCTGAAATTAAAAACAATTGCAATGTCAAACAACAACAACAGCCACGTGATTGCCATGTTTTGTGGGCTGTGTCTCTCAGCTTGAACGACTGTCACGGCTAGTTCTGGCATTGTTTCATTTATGCAGAGAAAAAAAAAACACAGCGCGGGAAGGGCTGCCTGGGCAACAGAGATCAGCGTCATATTCTCCACCCACATGACAACGGCAGCAACAGACACGGAAACAGCAAAGACACCACAGATAGCAACAACAATGTCAGCCTCATGATCATCATCTTCGTCATCTTCAGCCTCAGCCACAGCCGTCGCCGTCCTCTTTCTCTGCTCTAATGTCTGTTGGCGGCACGGCAATTAAAAGGCGCGCTCTTGTTGCTGTTGCTGTTGCTGTTGTTCTCTCATTGTTGTTGCCCGCTGCGGCAGATGAAACATTGAAATCAACGTTGTCTCCGGCAACAAGACGCGTCCTCAACCACAAACAGATCTGCGTTCATCTAACAATCAGAGAACGAGAACTAGAAACGAGAATGAAAATGCGCACGATTGCGATTAGGAGTCGACGAGTCGAGAACTGAGGCGAGGATCGAGATTCTCGCGCGAGCGGTGACTATCTAATGGCCCGATCTTTGTGTGTACCGTAGCAATGTCGATGTCGACAGCGCCACCTACATGTGAGAGACTGCTTGCCGGAGGGTGGGGGGGTGGTGAAGGGGTGGCGTGCTTGAGGCTTTTGTGACTGCCGCCGTTGGGTTCAACTTTGAGTTGTGGTTGTTTCTATCTCGCTTGCACTCTTTCTCTCCCTCTCTCTATGAGTCCCTTAGGAAATTGTCATTGTCGGTTTTAATATACTCTATTCCTTAAGAGTATTTTTGATAAATTTATAAGTGCATTTAGTCATTGTTGGAATGTAAAGAAATAAAAAGTTGAAACTTACCCATATATACCATATTACTTATACTTTATATACGATCTATATCTACAGGGGCTTTGAGCTAAACATTAATGTATATGTATGTGTTCTTTTTAATATATTTATATGTGTTTTTTCAAATATCTGAGTTTGATTGAAAATATCGTTTTAATTCATACATAAGTCATTTTAAGGTATTTATTTAAATAATAATACACATTATTTTTCCAAGATTTTATAAAAAGTTAAATTAAATTTAAATTCATGTAAATATGTCTTAATAGCAACAAATATAAAAAATATATCAGTGTGAATATGTTTATATATGTATATATAAGGACGTAGCATTCTTAAACTTATTCATTTTGAATAATACTTTATATAGAAGTTCCCATGAATTAGAATATGAAATGTTTTTGTTTGATTTGACAAGTTGTTACAATATATATGATTTTGAACAGTTTAAAAGCACAATTCACTAGATTTAATAAATTTAAAATGTGGTCCAAGTAAAAATAAATGTATATTTATAATATTTATTAATCTTATGTATTTTAACGGCTTACATTTGTAAAGTTAGTTATTAAGAACAAAATACATTTTATATTTAATTTTTTGTGCTCCTTACCTAGCTGGTCACAGAGTATCTGGCAGTCATTCTACCTTCATAATTTCCTAATTGGTTGCATAATTGCGCATAATTTGTTCAGATCAAACTGCCTCCCGCCACAACGTAGAACCTCTGCCCTAAACCCATTTTTAGACACACATAGAAAATTTGTGTTTAGCTGCCTTGCCGATATTGGCGTAAGGTTTTTCCCCCTGGGGTCTGATGGCTTTTCAGCTTGGGCGTTGATTGGCGTCTATTTGCTATAGAATTTCTTGTATTGAATGCTAATTTGGCCAGGCGAAATCAAAGCGCCGTTAGAGCCGATCCAAGAAGCTGTGCAATAGCAGACAATAGCGAGCGCTCCATTAATAACTGACAGGCGCAGGGCGCAGCCTGAGAGGACAAGAACAGCGACAGGCAACAGACTGGCAGACAGACAGACAGATAGACAGGCTCGCAGGCAGGCAGGTCGAGGAGTGGGCGCATTAGCTTGGCTTTTGTTTTGGGCGGCAAACCCTTTTTTGGTGGCAACAATAAATAATGAAACGTTGACACGACAACGTCATAACCTTTGAACGTGAAATCCACACGATGATGCCCCCAGAAGCGGAGAGAGGGGGTTGCCCAGATGCCGATGCAAAAGTAAATGCAAATGCAGATGGTGATGCAGATGGAGTTGCTGGCTGTAAGACACCCCCACACAAATGCATTCAATTAGTTGCTGTCTTCACTCCACCCCCTCCCTTCTCTCCCTTGTCGACCTTCATGTCAGTGCTTTTTGTGATTCTACTCTCTGAGTTATGGCCAATTGCTGTTGACTGCTTTGACATGTTGTTGACGGTTTGCTCGCTCTATCGCCGCATCTTTCTCACACACGCACACACACACACACTTTAAATTGGTAGCAACGGCAACACAATAGCAACAGGTGGCAGCCACAGCTTCCAATTGCCAAGCTGCCAAGTTGCCAATTGCCAATTGCAATTGGCCATGTCGCACGTCGCTCATTACATGGCCTGGCTCAGCTGAGATCCGCATGGGCTCTGGTGTTTTCCATGTTTGTTAATCGCAAATGAAATCGAAAACTACAAGCAACAAGTAAACATGCGTTAACAGTGCAGCTACAGACTAGCAGATACTCTGTACACAGAGCGAGAATATACACTCTGGCGTAAATATTAAATAAAGCTGGAGTCTGGTAAATGCACGTCTTCAAATAGAAGATGATTCAGAAGATTCCAATCCAATAATATTTATTTGTGTTCGAAAAGCAAATATTTCCTTGTATATTGAATAATTAGGGCTGAAGCTGAAAAATGTCAACTTAAAAATTGAGCTGATGATGCCAGCAAGGAAACAAATAGAAATACAATTTTATTGGTACGCACTTTTACACAATATTACAAAACCCCGCTTAACCCATTTCATATAGTTACAGGGTATACATGCTAAAGAAAAACTTGCATTGCGTCGCATACTCCTCTCTTAACCCCGCATCCATCCACAAACTACAGACTTTAACTTCAAATCAAATTAAAATCCAAATAGTGTGTGTCGCTGTCTCGCAGTCTCCATCTGTCCGTCCGTCTGTCTGTCCGGCAGTCTGCGTTTGATTTTCATTTCGATTCGCTGGCATTTTCAAGTTTAGTTTAGTCTCGTTTAGTTTTTTGTCTTAATTGGTTGGCTGATAAGATGTGTTCATGTTGCTGGCCGTTTTGCTTGCGCACTCGTTGATAGGCCTCCCCATTCCCCCGCACCTTCCCCTTCCCCTGTAACTTCGTTACCCACTCTGGACTGGGGGTCTGTCCATTCACCAGGGCACAAGTAAGCCCCCAATGCGATTAGCCAGCACTGCGGCTAATGAGCCGCTTTTGCTGCGACTTTTGCTGTTGCTGCTGCTGTTGCCTCCTGTTGCGCATACGCAGCGTTGCCGCAGCCGGCACGAGTCCCAAGCGGCTGTCGCGGAGCCGTTCTAGCTGTTTGCATAATTCTCTCATTAGTCAGCTGTCGTTGGCTTTTCGAAAGTCGAAGTTCAAGTTTTAGCACAATGTGCGGGTGCAGCAAAGCTCCACATAAACACGTCACCAGCGGGACACCAAAAACAACAACATCAGCAACAACAACAGCAACAGCTAAAGAAACAAGAACAACGCGGCTACTAAACACTTGGACGACGGCGTTGGCTGAGATTTAATGACATTGGCTTAAAGTGACATTGGCTTGCCAGTTGGTTGTTGGGGAAAGAGAAGGAAAGGTGGAGAAATATTATTTACTACCATTTAATTGCTTTTTACGCAAAGCTCTTAATCGAATTAGCTTTTATAGACAACATTTCACGGCTTATGCATTCACAGTGTGAATTTCACACTTAATTTATACAAATAAATGAAATCGATAATTATTATCGATAATATAATTGTAATGAATCGAGAAGAGTTAAGCATCAATTAATTGATAGCAAATTGAATTAGTAACAATAATCGATGGCTTATATAAATACTCTATAAATACATTTGTAGATATATTTTTGTTGTTTGATGACTGTTATCGATATCAATCCCTATTTTATTAATAAATATTTGGATTTTGATTTTATTTCAGTGGTTGCAATAGTAATTATAATTTAAAGCATTTTTAAACACGATCCTAACAACTATTTTAAACTGTAATCGATAACAATAATAGCTATCGAAAGCTTTAGTAGCTATTACTGTATATAAGTATATATAGTTCATAATTATAAAATTGAAAGATAGAGCTCATAGAGAGGAGTTAGAAACATCGTCGTATAATGCTAATAACCACCATACATTTTGTATAAATCGATAATATGCATAATATCGATATTTTGATTGAGTCAATTTTTTTTTGATAATTTTACAGTTTATAAGAGATTACCCTTTACCAATCACATATGATAACTCTGCTCAATAAGCTGGTATGAAGTAATCAATGTTTGTGTGTACTTTCGTCAGAAGCTGGTGTCATTGCAGCATAAACTTGTTGTTAGCGGGCAGTTAAATATGAGATAAACAACTTCGTGTGTGCGCCACATTTTGGCATCAAATTAAGTGGCACAAATCGATCAAGAGCAGAACAATGTGTGTGTGTGTTTGTCTGTGTGTGGGCTGCCTGAAAAATCAAACAAAAAAAAAATAAATAAATAACGCTCATTTGCTGCTGCAACGGCGACTGCGCAATGTGTCAACGCAGCTCGCGAAATGCCAAAATGGCTGCCAGCTAGGTCTGTTTATGTGGTTGCAATGAGGGGGGGTTATTGAAGGGGTTGGGGAGGTAGATTGTTTACTCGCCTGCAGGCGCCAAGTCTTGCGCCTTTGTTATGCAAATGCTGCGCGTTCCTGATGCCAAAAAAGCAAAAATATCAAAACAAAAAAAAAACATAGAAAAACTGCAATACACGTATGTGGCGCGCATTTGTGGCAACACTCTACCCCCAGCTCCCGCCCCTATTCAGTGCTGCCTCATGTGGCACAGCACTTTGCATTAAGCATTTGCTCGGCATTGGTTTTGGGCCAGTTTCACGATGCGAATGCAAATTTTTTTGCTGGTTGCTGCTTGCCTCAAATATTTTGGCATTTGCGCATTCATTTTAATTTTTCCCAATCGCGGCGTTCGAGGCTTAAGTTTTGTGGATTTTCTTTATTTTTATACCCTGAACCCATTGAAAATGGGTAAAAAAGGGTATAATGGTTTTGTGCAAATGTATGTAACAGGCAGAAGGAAGCATCTCCGACC
>SCDY01002014.1:0-39768 GCA_004143825.1 Drosophila micromelanica | reverse complement strand
GGGGTCGGAGATGCTTCCTTCTGCCTGTTACATACATTTGCACAAAACCATTATACCCTTTTTTACCCATTTTCAATGGGTTCAGGGTATAAAAAAAATGGAACCCCAGACAAACAAGCAAATAAGTGAATGACAACAGAGAAGTGTGATGACTGAAAATTGAAATTGAAACTCTAAGACGAACCGAAGGATGAAAAAATGAAGCGAACAGCGGAGTCGGACGGCGAAGACAGTTCGGTGGCTTGTGTGTTGTTTGGCAAGTGGGTTTGTCAGTCGGTTAACAGGTTAGCCTTGTCAGTTGGTCAGCTGGCCAGTGGGGTTGAATTGTGGCCAAAGCAAAGGTCTTTAATTAAATTACGAGAAAACGGCAAAAGCAAAAGCAACTTTGATCCCTTTTAACGTGCACTGTTCCTGGCGTGCTCCCTCAATTACTCGCTTGCGCCGACGCTCGGTGAGCATTCGGCGAACTTGTGCAAGACTTGACTTGCGTTTGTAATTTGGTTGCTTTTCACTTTTCAAGAAAAGTTCTTAGCCCATATTTTTTGATGTTCGTTGCTGTTGCTCAGCATACTATGGATGGCTTTTCATTACTTTTGCCGCTTGTCAGTTTGCAGTTTGTTTGTGTTTGTTTGTGCTTTTCACTTTTGCCCAGGCTGCTTTTCATTTATGAAAAGCTAACTTTTCCAACTTCGACGAGTGACGTGTGGCCCAAGAAAAGTACCAAGTGTACGTGAAAATTCGTTCGTTCGCCAAGTGAAAGTCAAACGGCATAAATAAACAGCACAAATGTCACTTCATATAAGGCTGCAAATGGTAATGGTCAATGGTAGCCACGGAAACAAGGAGGGAAATGGAAGTTCAAAAGAAAAATAAAACGAAAATAAAAATGTAAATTTTCACCTGTCCAACTTTTTTGTTTTAATTGCAGCGCTAATTAATAACCTGCAATCGTGTTCAACTAACAATTTGTGTTGCCCCCTCTGCGAACACGTTTGTATAACTTTGCGTTCCCTTGCATATCATTTAAATTTTCAACAGTTCTTAACAGCAATTATATAAATTAGGTACAAGTAAGTTAACTTTTGCCAGAGCAAATCGAAAAAGTCTTTCAATTGACCAGAAGAATTGCCTCGTTCCTTGATACTGTACGATTAAGGAGACATTGATTCTAGAAAGCCAATTTGATACGCTTTTTAGACCGCCTCAAGATGTGCATGTTAAAGCATGCAACAAGCTGTGGCACTGGCCACGGGGCGTATGATTTACATTAAGCCAAAAGCAGAAACAGACAGTGCAAAGTAGCAGAAGGCTCAAAAAGCAAAGCTGATTGCAGCATTAAATGGGATTGTAGGAACCAGAGTAAGCCCGACCAAGCCATTCCCATTCTGTATTTCTCACACTCGCTTCTTCCCCTCCCTCATCCCAGACCACACTCCGCCCCTGTCACAATGCTGTTTCAGTCCGACAAAGTGCAAATCGAAGAGCACATGGACTGGCAAAGGCAGATGCCAAATGGGCTTTAACCACATGCACAGTTCTTTCAATTTTCTCCTCTTCCAACTCCATTCTGGGTTATATCCCGCGCTGACCCGTCGCCTCTTTGTATGCATGACCTGCACTTAAAGAATTTCTGTAAGCATTGGGTGCATTTTTTAAAGATATTTGGTATGCTTAAATAGTAAAATAAAAAAATCAAAGCTTAATTCTATGCAAATTGTAAAAATAATCAATTGTAAACAAATTATTTTATTTCCTTTATACGCTGTTATTTATTTCAAATTTGTATTATCAAGGTAGTATCCTTTCTTTTTAATATATTTTTGTGAAATTAAAAAAAAATTTTAATTTGTAATTTAATGGATTTTAAAAATGTTTAAGTGATCGTTTATAATTTTTTTTTCAGAACATTTTAAGTTAAACATTTTCTATGGCTCCCGTGCAATTGGGTAGATTTTTCAATTGCAATTGCAACTCATTAATTATGGCTTGGAACGACTTCGGCGGCAGTGTTCTCTCATTGCGGGCAACATTTAAAGGACGTCCACTTAAAGCTGAAATGGGTGGCTGCACAGAAATGCCGCCCGGTGCCGGGAGACAAAAGGAAATTTAAATAAAAAATGCTCATGCCAAACATATAAAAGGCACATAAATCGAAATCTGTCACAAAGAACATGCGCAGCCAATAAATTTTCTTATCTCAATAGCAGCGACAAGCGTTAAGGAGAGAGCGTGCAGAGCGGTGCACGGCAGGGGGGCGTAGCCGTTGGCTGCAGTTGAACATGTTGCATATGCAATGCAGTCGAATCATTTCTCGGTGTGTGTGTATGTGTGTGAGTGTGTTTTATGCCTTTCATCTGCTGCTGTGTTTGTTTGCTTTTGTTGCTGCTGCTGCTGTCACATTGGCGCGCAAATTGAAATTATTGCACTGGCATAAACTGTGATTAATATTTCTTTTTATTTGCATTTATTTGTTGGTTTCTTCTCTCTACGTTTTATTAATTTCTTTTTGTAGTGTTGCCAAATGTCTGCAATTTTATTATCTTTATTTTTAAATAATCTAATTAATTAGAAATGCGATGAGGCATACACA
The DNA here is from genome assembly GCA_004143825.1 of Drosophila micromelanica. NCBI lineage: Eukaryota > Metazoa > Arthropoda > Insecta > Diptera > Drosophilidae > Drosophila > Drosophila micromelanica. The sequence continues at coordinate 37,178 of SCDY01002014.1, read as the reverse complement.
CAGTAAATATAATCACAATCACACAATTATTTATGCTCAAAAGGGATGATTTCTTATACCACATAATTATTCATATTTTAATTAATTTTAATAAGGATGTATTGATTTCTTTCGCTATTTATTAATTATAATTGTGATATGAAATGTGCGAATATAACTAGAAAAATTTATACATTAGTCAAACTTGATTTTATGTTTTTTAATGGATACTAACTGTGGCATTTTCTATTTTGGTATCTATTTATATTCTAAAACTTTTTTTTTAGATAAGTTTTTAATATATAAACTTATTTTCCCTTAATTACGCCCAAAACTTTTAGACAAAAACGACAAAGTAATAAATTAAACACACCACTCCTAGTTTACACACTTTCAAATCCATAAATCACACATATAATTATGTAAATCTGAAAAAAATATGGCCGAGCCAAGTTGTAGGCTTCATCATTGCCACAGACCAAACCCGAAGCCGCTGTCCTTAACCCCTTTCCCCTTAACCCTTAACGTACTTTCCTCACCCAAAGCATAGCAGACGCAACTGCAAACTAAAATTCGACGAAAAATTCGGGCACGTGTTTGGCTAGCAGAAATCTACATAAGCTGGCTGGCAGCCAATTTTGCAAAGGGCTAACTAGCCAGTAAGTCAGACAGTTTGGCCGTCGTCCTGCCAAGAAATGTGTAGCTAAACGTTTGGCTCGCTCGCATTAAAAAAATAGGACATATCCACACACACAAAAATGAAAATGTAAAAAAGAATCTGAAAAATAGCCGGTTAAAAAATCTGTTTTGCCAGCATTTGCATGGCATGCGTTGTCGTACTCCTAGTTGTCTGTGCGGCCATTTTGCATAACTTGGCAACACTCACACAAACATACACACGCACAGCACATTTAGTTATTGGGCATAGGAAAGGAATATATACATATATATTTAAAGTTTTTGGTTCGTTGAGTTTCTGTGATTTTGACAGCCAGCCACAAGTGCGAGCTTATACCCGAAAATTTACCAAAAAAAAAACATATATATACATATATATATATGTGCATAAATTGTGATATATCTATAGTGTAGGTAGTAGAAAAAATGCACCTTTATTTTAGAGTTAGGGGTCTGCACGAAAATGTTTAAGTATTTTTAAATGCATTAAAAGCTTTATGTTAGGCAGTGTAATATGGTCAAGAGTGCGCGGCAATTAATTCAAAAATATTATTTATGCTATTGTTTTTGCTGTTTGTCTTCATCATCTCTTTGTTTATTACATTTGCATATTATTTATTATTTATTTACATTCGCGTATATATATACAAGATTTTTTTATGACTTCCTTCGCGGCCACGAAATGCGCTCACTTCAGCTTGCTGATTTTGTGTGTTTGTGAGTGTGCGTGTGGCCACGCCCAGCGGCTGCCCAGGCACAAAAACAGCCCGCCGACTTGCAGTGCTTATTTCATTAGCTATTCTCTTGATTTTTTTTTTTTTTTTTTTTTGAAAGGACAACAAGGCTTACAGGAAAATATGCTGTGCAAAAAAAAAATGAAGCAGCGGAGGCAACGCTTTAACTACCGGAAATTTCTTTGTACTGCTTTTCATGCTCATTTGTAGTCGACCACGCCCCCAACCTCTCCAAACAGACACCCACAACTGAAAGCCTGGCGCCCACAGTAAGCCAGCCAAAACACGCGCGCCCACACTCACGCCCGCTCAATTTTTCGCTGTTGACAATTTTGGCGGTTGTTGTGGCAACACGTGACTGGGATGCGTAACAGCAACACCAGCAGCAGCAGCAGCAACAACAGCACTCTCAACTGTTAAAAGTTGCTCCAAGTCAAATTGAGACTGCGACTGCGACTGGGTTACTTTTCTTTTCTGCGACTCAAATTATTTGCTCTCGTCCTTGTCCTTCTGCTCGCCCTAGTCCTTGTTGTCGTCCTGCAGCTGTTCCCTACTTTAAACTGACTGCCATGGACCGTTGATCACATTGAAATCAGTTTCGAAAATAATTCGCCGCTGAAATTCAATTTGTTATTTGTACATGGAGCCATTAACGCTTCGATGGCTTTGTTTGTGATTCTTCTTTCTCTTCTTCATTCTATTCCCGCAAAGAAAGAGACATTTTTATTTAGTCGTAAGTAAATTATATCATTAGAGCTTATTATACCTATCAATACCAGCCACAAAGTGTAAGAAAATATGAAAATATGCATTAAACATGTAATTGTGCCGAGTGCCACTTCGCTCTACAAAAAGCGCAGTTATTGCTGTTCAATTGAAATTGCCAGCAATTTTAAAAGGTTTCCCATTTTATGTGTTTTATGCAAAAGTTTAAAATGGGCATATTTTGATATTGAATAAATTGATTTTTTTAAGCATATGATAAACATATTTCGACGTTTCTACGCCTGCAACTCACAAGAATGAATTGAATAATGTCTCTTCTTTTTTTTAAAAATGGGATGTAAGTATATTTGATTATACACGTAACGGTATATGTACAATTGCAATATGCAATTTATTCGAATTTTTCTATAGATAATTCATTTAACATAAAGTTTAAATTCTCGCGTGGGTATTATAATTTTTCCTAAAATGTATAACAAATTAAAGTAAAACAAGACTACCAGATGAAATTAATCCTGAGATCTGTCTTTATAAACATTTCAACACACTAGCACACACACACATGGCCTACTCACTTTACTAGTTAGCTGCGTTTGCTCCCACTATACAAACCAAAACCTTATTTATTTTTTCTAAGCCAAATATATAAGTGTTATGCAATTTTCAGGACACTTTAATGAACAAATTGGGCGGAGGCTTCCTAATTACTTAAAAAACTATTCCAAAATAGTTAAAACATTATTAAAAATCTTCAAAATGCGATAAATATGGATCAAAGGAAAACGGGCAGAGCTATCGATCTTTTGAAATAAAATTAATCTGCGTTCGTATCAACGATTTGCCAGTTCTCTGAGGTCTCTGAAATCGACACGTTAATACAGACAGACGGACAGACGGACATGACTAAGTCTACTTTATTGGGTGCTTCATTCTGCCTGCTACTTATATTTTCAAAAAAACATTATACCCATTTTTAGCCATTTTTAATAAGTTCAGAGTATAACTAATGAAGACAGCTTTGACGCCATAAATAATACATTTCAATTCTTTATCATTATTCATCAGCCATTGATTACAAATTAATTAAATATAGCCAAAACATTTTTGGCAAGATATTCTAGATCACTTTTTTTTGTTTTTTATTTGCCATTACTGTACATTACTTGCCGGTAACTCTTCTTTCTTGCTAATATAACTTTCTTTATGCGAAGCACAAAAACCAACAAATTTCAATTCAGTAAGGCGATTTTTTCGAGAGACGCTCAGCCAACAGTTAAGCCACTCAGAAGGGCCTTGAAGCAGCAGCTTTATGGCCTGCTGAGTGCAGAGCTGTGCATTTTTTCGAGTCGAAGCGACTCAATTTATGATTTTCTGGTCCGACTCGTCAATTTTTTTTTAATAAGAACCAAAATTCTTTTAAAAAAGTGGTTTAAAAATAGATTTCGAGTAGAAAGCAGCTCATTGTGCGAGAGTTCTCCCTTTTTGCTTAAGCATATTGGCCATATTTCATGATGACTTGTAAATGATTACCACCTGCTGCCCTTAGTAATAGACGATGCCTGTCTAGACGGGAGATAGACTTTTTTGTGAGACTGTTCGATTTGCATGTTATCTCAGCCAGGTTTGAGCCGAACATTGAACCACAGAGCACAAGTTCAAATTCAAAACGTTGGTACTCAGACAGACGCTTAGTTAACTGTTGAGGCCAAACAGTTTGTTAAACATGGAGAAAGCGCTGCTGCGACAGCGCCAATGTACGCATAATTTATGGCTTCAATTGTCTAGTGGTTCTGGGCTGGTCGGTTGCTAACTAGCTTAGGGGAACCACGGCTTGGACGTAGAGATAACGAGATACGTCAATTCTCGCTAATAAACTCAAGAAGGATTAATTTGTGATTTATGAGCAGTATCCACAAATGACCAGACTTTGCTTTACATAAAAGTCGCTTGGCAACGATACAGAAAAATAAGAATGTTGCATATTTTTCAGCTGACACTTTTACATTAATTTGGCGGGCATATTAATTAATGTTGCCATAAATTTAGCGAGCTATAACTCTGCAAGAGTTTTAATATTATTTCAGGTTGACTTTGGCTATCTAATTAACTCTGTCTTTTAATGTATTTAAGAACATATTTCGTTGGGATATTTTGATATATCGTATTCTTTTGCAACGGCAAACAATATTCAAACGTATTTTGAACCACAAAGAACTGAAATGATCACAAAGATTTACAATCCACAGACGGGCTATTCATGTTGGCAAAAATATTCCAGTTAACAAATCAATTGAAATTATTTGATATCTTTTCACTACTTCAATATAAATAATTTCGAGCGCACAAAAGCAGCTGCAATTGCCTTGGCAGACAAGTTTCGCAGTCAGCCAAGTATTTATGCCATCTTCTATAAAATGGGCGCCCACATGCATAAAGTATAGAAAACCAAATGTTTACATATATATAATGTATGTATAGTATAAGTATGTATTATAAAGGCGGGTAGAAAACAAGCTGTTAAAACAGCTGCCAGCAGCTCAGCTCGGCTGGCAAACAGACTGCATTGAGTAAGTAAAGCAGAGGAGAGTCTCTGAGCCTCGACCTGCCCCTCCCGCGCTTACCGCACTGACAATTTCTTGCCTTGACTATAAAAATTGTTTGCTGAGGCATTAAATTGAATGAAAATTTATGATCTTTTCATATTTACTTATGTGGTGCGCCTGGGCCCCAGCTTGAAAGGAGCTGCGTAAGGCGCCGCTGGCAAAAACCTGTTTGTGGTCTGTGCCTTTTAATAGGCAACAGTGTGTGGGTGTATGTATGTGTGCTCACTACTTATACACAACACTGTCATATTGAATGGAAATACGTAGCAGCTTTAAAATCGCAGAACAAATCAAACAATCTTGCCAAAATCCCGAGCAATCAATCAAATCGAAAAGCATATATGGCTGATGTACACATATATGTATACATATATAGATTTACGTGTATCCAATAACTGACCTATAGCCGATGTCAGAGTGCAGTCCACTGCCATTTATCATAGCAATTGGCAAACAAAGTTGTCCACTCTGACAATTGGCTATAGCGTCTGCCCCACTGCTAATCATTACCTTGGTGTTTATCTTATACTCTGTACCCATTAAAAACAGATAATCAAGGGTATATATGAAACTGTTACAGGCAGAAGCAAGTTATGGTCTTGAAATTTAGAATATCTCACATAATTTCCATGACGTTGTTAAATTTAGATTTTAAGACAGGATTCTTTTTTAGAATATTTTGAAAAATATAAAATCTGAATCCACCTGCCCTATTTAACAATACAGGGTATATTTTCGTCAGGACACACCCGAGAATGCCCCACATATTTTTTATTTTATTTCTTTTCATTGGCTCGCAGGTGACAACATTCAAGGAATTTCAGGAATTCGCAGAGAATCGCAGAGCCTAAGGAACAGGCAAACACGTCCTGGCTGCCTGAAAAGTCCACGACCATGACTTGGCCTTGGCCGGTTGGTAAGAAAGATTAATGATCTCAACTGTTGTGGCAAAGCGAATAGCATTAATATTGCCTCAATATGCAAAATACTACGTGTACAATAACTCCTACTGTCATCCTACAGTACATAATTTGTAGTTTGTCAGCGGCTAAGCACAAGGCAAAGAGGCCGTGAACTGTCGTATATGCCAGAATAGTTAACTCTGAGATATAACTTAAACTACTTTAACGCAAGCATTTGTTATCTATAATATTAGCCTATACCTAATGAGGTAAGACTTATAGAAAAGGAGACAGAAAGAAGGAAGGTAATCAGGACACTAAGTCTCTCTGTTTTTATACACTTTTCATTTTGGAATCTACTGATTTTTTGTATCAAATTTGGCCAAAATTTAAATTGAACATTTTTTAATGGCATTCATAAGAACAATAACAATCATTCTTTTTGGCATTTTTTGATCACTTATTGCCTTATGTCTTTTAATTTTATAAATATATCTCGTTCAAATTTAATTATTTTTTAAAGCGTTTACGACGTGTGAAAAATTTAACAAATTCCATAAAGGGAGTTTGGTTGACCCAATCTTTTTTCGCTGGAAATAGGCTTAAATGCTGCCACGAACTTTACAGTTCTTGGGAATTGCCTTCAGCTTGTAAGAAATTCTCGTTAATGCTGGCGTGGACTAATTGATTTTCTATATGGGATGTGCATGTGTGTGTATGTGAGCTGCTTGTTCTTGTGCTTGTCCAACTTGTGTGACGGCAAACCCCTTTGGGTAGTTTAACGAGCAGACGAGCTGCGAGCAGTTTCTTATCTACATAACAGAACGCAACGAACACACACACACACACACACACACACACACACACACACACACACGCACACACACACACACACACACACACACACACACACACACACACACACACACACACAACCACACACACACGCACACACACACACAAAACACACATACAGACAATCGCATATGGCAAGTGGGTCCATAACTCTCGGTGTTGTCATGTCGGACATGAAAGAACCTGCCTGCCCGCATATGGCAAGACTCCAGATGCAGTTGGAGCTGCTTTAGCGTTGGCTTCAGTTTCAGCTCGGATTTTGGCCTGGCCTGTGCATGTTCACTTGTCAAAATACGTTTGTTGCATGTAACTCAACGTCGGTTTAGAGCAGCGACCGAGCTGAGGCTGAGCAGCTTGCAGCGACTGCGGCGGCAGCTGCTTTATGCGCGCACTAACACAAATGCACTGCGACGCCCCCATGCAACATGAAAGACAAGCGCAATGTCAAGCGAAATAATAGCAAAAGACATGAGCAATGACAGCGACGCCAAGGAAGAGGATGGAGACGAAGACGAGCTGTAGGTGGCTGTTACCAGCTGGCAGTATCCAGATGCAGCTAAAGAAAATGCCCCACAGTGATTTATTGCAGCACTCAACACGCTGGCGAGGAGGCTGCCACTTCAAACGGAACACTCCGTTTGCTTGTAACTTCATCATCAACACGCTCATCGCTGTTGTCATCAACATAATCATCACCTGATGATGAGCCGCATGCGTATGGCCAATCGATGGTGCACACACACACACAAATATACATATAAATGTTATGGCCAAAGACGCGTCAACACGCCCACAGTACCGACAACAGGAATTTTCTTGAGATGCGCTCGAAACCAATCGGAAATTCATTGCGCTTGTATAGCACAGTTATCTACATATGTAATACTACTACTTCAATTTACATTTTTATTATTCCACTGCTCCAACATACCTATCTAAAATTAGCAAATTTCAAACTTTTACAAAAAAAACTTACTCGATTTGGATGAATTTCAAAGAAATATATGTTGGTCATAAAGACTTTTAAACGTCTACAGAATCAAACGCTTTTTAAAAATTTTCATTTTAAAATTGATGTGCCAAAATTGCGATGCCATTTTTGACAACTCTGACCAAAACTTAAATTTGCAATTTTGGAGTGCCAATAAATAATGGCATGCCTTAGAAGTCTAGATAGATATAACATTTGAGTGTTGAAGCGTACTCTCCCGCGTGTGGATTATGCATGTAAGGGCGGAAGGTTTCTCCTAGTCGTACATACCCATCTGACTTGTTTTTTTTTCTTGTATGTTCTCTTTGTTAATCGCTGTCTCCGTGCAGTCTTTTGTGTGCGCACGTCTTTCAAGTCTAATCAAGAGCATTTCATCAGCGAAAAGTTTAATAAAAATAAATTACAACAACAGACGAAAAAATTCTCCTTTCGACGGTTGCTGAAAAGGGTTTTGTGCGCACAGGACAAGCTAAATGCCAGCTAATCATATTTTAGGACTTTAGCCCATGCTGCGAGTTGGAGCTGAACTTGGGCGTAAAAAAGGAAAAGAAGCAGACAACTTTAAGCTGCAGCCCGTCGAAATACCCTGTTATTAGCAATGTCATAATTTCATTACTGTCAGCGGCCGTCGCCTGTCGTCGCAACTTCCGCGTCCTTAGTCTTGGCCGTGGTCCTGGTTGGGGTCCCCTTCTAAATTACACACGCGTGGCAGGTCTATTTATTACCGTTAGCGGTAATCCTAAGCCACGAAGGCGGCGCCAACTGAAACAAAGGCAATAAGCGAGCAACGAGAAGATGCTGCAGTGCTGCCCAATGGATACCCTCTTAGCATTAGATAATATTTAGATAATATATTTAGAGAGCTGTTTACTGTTATCGACTTTCGGGTAAAAGTTAAACAGCCTAAAAGAGTGGCCACATTTGAAATTATTTTTTTTTCGCATTTCATAAACTGTGCCTCATTATTTGCCAACAAGCCACACATATCCCAGGCATCCATCTCTGGTGTCTAGTGTAGAGCAGATCCGCCATTAGGCGTACGGGCAAAATTGTTGTCGCTCTCCTTTTTCAGCAGCCGCTGTCGCGTATTTTTTTCACAGCCAATATATCATTATAATTTGCATTTCCGGCGTGGTCGGAAAATTGAGTAAGTAGCTAACAGAAGCCAGAAGCCGACGGCAGTGATAGAACCAAAGGAAAAGGAAGTAACACAAGAGAGAGAGAGAGTGAGAGAGAGAAGATGAGAAAAAAATGCTCTTTCGCTGGCAGCTGTTGCCTCACAAATGTCTCAAGTGGCAATCAAGGCGCTTCCATTCAAATTTACGTCGCAACAAATTACCGAGCATTTGTCAAGTTGTCACGCCCCCCTACCCAACACTAGCGCCCCCACGGAGCTGCCCTGCGTATGCTCCTAATCCACTAGTGTGAAAAATCTATGCTCGCTGCAAATGTGCCGCGAAATATGTCCAGGAATGGATGAAGGAAGAAAAAAGGGCACAGCTCACGCACTTTGATAAATTTTTATGAAATGCTTCAGCCAAAAAGTGTTGACAGCCGACTAATGTGCTTATTTATATTATCCAACACTAAATTAGTTCATTAGCGAAATAAATATACAAAAGTCGCCTCATTAAATGAGTCGAGTACAGCGCTTTGATTTCGCAGTCTGCCGGTGGGCAGTTAGCAAAGCCTAAAGCAGATAGGGAGATGTCTATCAAATCTAACGCATTTTGGGTATATTTTTAGGTCTTTATATAAATTTCTTGCTTTAAATTTATTGACACACCCTGCACTCTGTGCAGTTTCGAATTTCCCAATTCTAAAACTTAGTTGAAGCTGATGTTATATTTTTTTTAAACTCTCAAAATAAATAGCAAGATACTTATTCAATTTCAATGAACACGGTTTTATATTTAATACTTTCATAAACACTCCTCTAAATTAATTCTTTTTGAGTTTCTCTTAATCTTTTATAGTTTTCAAAATTTCTGATACTGGATATTCCAAACTGGACAGCTGCTTTCGCCTAATTTATTTCATAATTTTTGGTCGCTTAAACCTTTCTACCACAAGCCAAAGTTGCTTTTGTTTTGGGAAAATTCAATTAGTTTGCCAGGGCTGCTGTTGCCCAACGCAGCTTTGTTGCCCGCTGTAAGTGTAAGCAAATTTTAATTGCGAATATTTTCGAAAAATTGCATGAGCTGAAAGGGCAAGAAAAGCAACACCAAATGCAGCAACAAAGTTGCCGATTCTGTGGCCGTGGCAAAAAACTATTCGGTGAACAGCACTTGGCACTTGGCACATTAAAGCGCTTCACCTTTTGACGTGCCCAACAAGCGAACCGCAAGAAATAATCAAGTAGAAGCAGAAATGCCAAGACGTGGGCAACAATATTGCCAGGTACAAGCGCCTTACTGGCCAAACAAACGGTAATTTCTCACCTATTTATGGGCGTAATAAACGTTTATGATGATGCCCTGGCCCCACTCTTCTCCCTCCAGGACGATATGCCGCCAGTTGTTAGCCGCCCAGTGCGTTCGGCAGTGCTGACAGCTCGATAGGACCACTGTTAGAATATGCCTGTGTGCGGGTGTGTATGTGTGTGAACTAACAATGTTGCCAAAACACACACGCACACTAAACTTTAAACATTTAAACACAGCTGCGGAAATTTCATCTACCTTTTCCGAATTACTCAAACATTTTTCGGTTTCCCGGGTGCCAAATGATATAGGGTATATGTGTATGTACGTAGTACAAACGTAGATTGCAAAATTTCTACTTGAACTTTGGTCGTTGAGTGTTTTCTGTAAGTCAACAAATATGAGGACGAGCAAAGTTAGGCAAGAAGATATGCGAAAAGCACCTACGCGTAATTACAAAAATTTTTAAGAGACCCAAAGGAAAGTTGCTATAATGAGTAAATGTAAGAATAATTCTATGGAAATTGTATTTCTACAATAAAAACAAGTAAAAACACTGCACTCGGCCATCACCAACTGCGTTATATTCGTTCACTTTCTTATTTATTGTTATTGCTATTCTAAAAATGTTTGGTATTTTGTAAATTTTGCGATGCGGGTTGTCTGGCTCTTAAACTATGAGATATTTATTATATGTTTTATTATTATTTTTATTTACAAACCAAAAATTTCTCACTGAAGTCAATATATGTTGGCCCTTAAAATACAATCTACAAACAAGAAAACAATTTCAAATACACAAAATCACAAAAAATACCAATATACAGATTGGAATTCGATTGAGCTATATTAATTATGTTCAATTAATGCAAATCAAATTTCATTGATATTGCTGCATATCGAGGCATGTGTATTTAACAAAAACAATATTATTGATTACAAACATTTGTTTAGAATCTTCAAGTAACGCTTCAAACAAACAGCACACTGGCGCACATAAGTAATCTTACACACTCACACACAGAGATTGTCTTCCTACTCGATATGCAAATGGAACAATATCAAAATTTGCCTAACCGCTGACTAACAAATATTTGACTCTGTTTTGGTCAACAGCAGCAATAATAATAGTAACAGGAATAATCAGTTAGAATCATATTGGCAAGGAAAAGTATCTGAATAGTTGTATTATAAACACACACATGGCCTGATTTGTGGCAAGTGCAGGCGCAGACAAACTTTAATTAATTAAAATTCATTGTTGCATTTTGCACGACAGATGAAGGACTAGCGGGCTTGAGGGTAGACAGGACTAATCACAACATTGAAATGGCATATTAACTTACTTAGTTAAGCACAAGCAGTGACCAGGATATGCAGGATACTCGAATCTGTGTGTGCACCACCTTTTAGTGTGTTGAGCTGAGTCTGACCTGAAATTGTTGGTTTATGCATTGATTACTCTCATATTGTCTAACTGCACGTCTCTCGCTCATTATCGAGGTAAAAGCCACAGTCGACTCTAACTAATGTTTATACATGCTATATTTGCCCAATTTGCCGACAAGACAAAAGCACTAACTGACCAAAGCAAACACGACAAGAAACACATCAACATTTACTTCTCTCCTTCAGAAAGTGACAGCGCCTGCAGTTGTCCGATTATTTGCTTTGTATTAACTTACGACTCACACTTAATTGTGCATCTGATGGCTGCTCTTTACAAGAAATTACAAAAGGATCGGGTATCCAAAGGCAGAGCAGCTCATAACTTTTGCTATTCATGATCAATTTTAATCAGAACTGTATTTTACTACATTTCATTTTCCTTAACCGAAATGTCCGGCCAGCGTGAAAGTTAATGAGATTTGAAAGAATAGTTAGTTTATTTTGAATAAAAGAGTACTAAGCTTTAAGTTTGGCTGCAGGTACAGACAATAATAATTAGCAGAAGAGCGAGAAGTAGATAAAGGGTGTCATTCATATGTAAATTTTGTAAAATATGTATTAAAATATTTATCATTTTGAAAATGAGTTTTGTTCGTTAGTTTAAATACTCGGAATTTAGTTGAAAATTTATAATTTTTTAGTTTTATAATTTTGAGTTTAATCCAAAATTGTTTCAACTTCTAAGTTAGAATGTGGATAAGATTATTCCGGTGCATTCCAAAAAAGGAATATTTCATGTAAATTGAAAAACAATGGTTAAGTGAAAAAACATTCAAAACTAATTTGTATATCGTTGGAAATGTGTTATTTTCATTTAAAATTTATTTTCTTTGACATTTGCTGAACCGTAAAATGACCCAAATAAACCGATATCCACATTAAAAAACCCAATAGGCTAAAATGGTTTTATTTCAAAACTAATTTGGGCAACATTTTAATGATGATTTCGCCCAGGCCCTTTCCCCACCCTATTTTAATGGGTTGCTGTTGATTTTCTGGACACAAAAGGCAAGCAAAAGAGATTTGGGTTTGTGATTTTTGGCAAAAATTTTAATTATTCAAGCAGCTGTTTTCGTTGCCCACACAATAAATCACATGCTAAGCAAATCTTTCGACGCTCCGCCCCATTTGCTGCAGCTGCAGCCTGCGACTCTTGACTGAATTCTGTGCCGCCTTGACACATGAATTGTGGCAGGCAAAGGTTTTCGGGTGCTGTGGTTAGCCTATGGCAAGGTGTAGAGAGAAGTGGAGTCGTGCGGCGAGGGGAAGGGGAAGAGCTGCTACATTTATGAGCCATGTGCGACAACTGTCGAAAAAGCCAACAGGCGACGTGCCTCGCACCCGAGTCAAGTCAACGCTTGACATGTGATTGAAAACTTTGACTTTGCTGCATGTGGCGGCAACAAAGAGGGCAGAAACAACAACAGAAAAATAAAATAAAATAAAGAAGGAAATTGTGTGTGAGGCAGGTTGCCTGGCAACCAGGTTTTCTGGCTGCCAGCAAACAAGTATACAAAATCACTCTGCGGTTGTGTGAGAAAACTTGTCAAAGTCTCGAGTTGTGTGTGTGCCACACACTTCGCATGAGTGGTGCGTGTGTGTGTTTAGTTTTATTAAAAATGCTTCTGTTTTATGACAAATTCCGGGCTAAATATATGAAGCATTCTGAACACAAAATTCACCAAACAAAAACGTATAGTTTTCCACTACTTTTAGTTGCAGGTAACAAAATTAAAACTTTTTAATTAGGTGTGGGCATCAGCATACAACTTTTCTGTTAAATAATATGTTAAATATAACGCCAGGATATAGCTGAAAGCCATAGAAGCCATTTCCAGTCATCGCACTTATCATAAGGTTTCAACTCGTTGATCAGTTTTGTACATAAATTATTACGAATGAATCTTTTTGAATAAATATGTATAAAATATTTTTAGTATTCAAAAAAAAAAAAAAAAAAGAAGTACATATTAAATTATCCGTTTAAGAAATTAAATATATAATGGCAATTTATTGTCGGGCCATAAATCTTTCATTGTCTGACAATTTGTCCGAATCGTATGTACGAGTGTATTTGTGTGTGTGTGTTTTAAACAAAAGAACGTTAACCATAACATTATATTATATTGTTGGATACAACAAAAAAGGCGTTCACAATTTTTGTGCCAGCGACTTTAATCAAGTTGATTAAAGCAAACAAAAGAAAACAGAGATACGGTGGGCATATTAAAAATGATTACAACAAAGTGATGTAATTACAATAAATGCGACATTTAACTGCAATGTTTATCGAGGCGAAATTACAATGACAACGATGTCTCCAACAACAACAACAACAACAACAGTAATAAGAGCAACAAGAACAGCATCAATATGAGAGATGACATTGGCTGGGCAAGCGATTCACATTAATGCGGATAAATATGAAATCATGCGTTAAGATCAACAATTCAACAATTAAAACTTAATTGCATTAACATGAAATGTGCATCATCAACAATGGATGCGCACACGAGCCCAAAAACATTGCCCGTTGGCAGCACCAAAGTCCTATACAGTCCTCTCAAGACCGGCCCGGTCCAGTTCTGGTCCTGTTCAGGGCAATCACTTGCAAAATATTATGCGATAAGCTCGCGGCCAGACGCTTGAAAAGAAATTTTCAATTATGCAGCAAATGGAATAAATTGCGAGTCCATCTGTGGAGCAGCTGAAATGGGTGGCGGAGTTGGTTGGCGGTTAACCATGTCATAAGAGCGAGGGGGGTGGGGTGGATAACAGTAAACCAACACTTTTGGCAGGGCTGCTCTATTAGTTTAATTTATAGAAAATTGTTTTGTGCGGCATTAAAGCCATGAAAAAGTTTGGCTCAAAAGGTAACACACACTGGGGGTATATATTAAAAGGGATCAGGGATATAACACACACACACACACACACACATGCTGCTCACATGGAGTGTGCGCTATAAAATTGTGAGGTTATACTCGTAAAAGCAACCCACAGCCACATGCTGCACCGCACCGCCCCGCCTCGCCCTACTCCTGAAGGTAAGTTAAGAAAGCAGCAGAGGTCGTCGCAGCTGGCGTCGCTGTCGCTGTCGCTGGCGGCATCGCCAACCTCAAAATGCTTAAATGGCTTTTTTGTTACACGTAGTAGAATACTTTGTTGTCTATCAGAGAGTTTGTGTGTGTGTGTGTGTGTGTATATGTGAGTGGGTGGTCGAGCGGTGCCCCACTGCGTTTGCGTTTGGCATTGGCGTGCTGGTGTGAATTTATATTACAAACTATTACTGTCAAAAAACACGTTTACATAGCACAAATACACACACACACACGTATACTCTCTCTTTCCCTCACACACACACACACACACACACAACCTTACCAGCCAGACGGTCGTGCGCGCCCCCTCATTACCCCCTGGGACAGTCTCGAACCCAGAGCCCCAACTCCAGACCGCTGGCATGGCAGTGTGTGCCTGGGGTTTGCCGTACTTTTAGCAGGTTGTAGCATCTTGGGGCTGGCACATACAGAACCAAGTAAAAATCTGGCTAGCAACCAGTGTGATAGACGAGAGGTCACCCTACATTTATGTAATTAAGTTGTTTTTTTTTATTTTGCTCTTAACATGTATTAAGTAAATATTAAGTTAAATATATCCCTATAAACTTGTGTTGTCATGTTTTTAATTGTTAATATTGAAAAAATCAAAGCATCTTAACTTATTTAAAGAACATTTATATTTTATTCAAAATTTGGTTTTTTCCTTATTATGGTATTTTATAAATTCTTGGGTTATATTATAAAGCATTATTTATTTTCCAAACAACTTTGAATTTAATAAAAAGTCCAAGTCATTCACGTTACTTATTTTACTATACCTGGTTTTGATCTATAGAGAGCTTAGGATCTTGAAATAGAATTCGATTTATAGTTTTCGTCGCCTGGCCTACCCATTGACACTCATTGCCTAATTGCTGGGTATAAAAATTGCTTTGCTGACACAGTTTGTGGCAATGGCTCTGAGCTTTGGCATTAGGCAACGTGGACGTGGCAGCTACAAGGTGTTAACGGGCGGCCTTATGGACTTGTCCATAAGCTCCAGTCTAAGACTGTTTGTCACTCATCCTGCCGCACCTCCGACACGCCCCCTTTCCCTTTCAATCGGTTTTGGCGGGCTCATCTAGCGCTCTCTCAGACGTCGCATCAGCATTAGTTTTAATGCGTCTTCTCGCTGGGGCCAACAAACTGCCCACCAAATGCACACGTTGCGGCCCCAACACCCCCCGCTCACCCATATACGCACCTGGTCTTCACTTAAAGCCTACTCGAGTGCCACGCCTACGCCCAGTTTGTTGGGCTGTAATAATTTACATAAATTTCATTAGCACAGCTGGCAATCTGCAATGGATTCAGCTACAGCATTCCATGAATTGTTCTACATGTTGTGTGTGTGTGTGTGCTTGTGTATGTGAATATAAAATTTCATTTAATTTTCAAGTTGTTTAATTTATTGCATGTTTACAATTTGCAATTTGTACAATTCGATTTAAAAACGATGAGAACGACAAAAACAAAAAATAACAGACGCACGACAAAGTTGCCAAATGAAATTAAATGTGAAACAGAACTCGGTCTGGCCAACAAACATGGCAGGCTTAACTGTATCTTGTTATTTGTTGTTGTAACTCGTTGTTGTTGTTGCTGGTGTATTGCGTGTCAACGCTCAACGCTTTCACTTAACTGTCTGTGTCATTTGGGGTCACGCCCCCATTTTACCCATTTCGCATGGCCCATGCCTCTTTGCCACTTGACTCGTCGCTGCCTTTAGCATTCCCTACGCCTTTCCCATTTCCTTTTCCATTGCCTCTGCCTGTCTGTCGAACAAACCAGCTGGCCCCTACCCCCTTTCCTACCATAATGCACTCTAACTAGTTTGTCTGTTTGCTCCGCTTGTTTATCGCCCCCTCCACTGACCCTTCCACCACACAACAATCCGACGCTTTCGTGCCTGCCTCAGTCGCATGCAACTTTTGTGCATGTCCTCTTTATGGTAGCAAGAAAATGTATTTACCTCATATTTAATTAAATTGCCAACGCAACTGAAATTTCAATGTTTTATTTGCATAGTTAAGCATTTGAGGGCGCACTTTGTGCGTTGTGCACGCTACACCACAAAAAAAAGTGAAAAGAAACAAAATTTTTCACAAATATTTTATATCACCACTAACTGCTTTGTGGCAACGACAAATAAACATGTTTCTGCAGCACAGCAAAAAATACTAATTTGATTAAAAAGCCATATTGAATCTTTTAAGCTGAAACATTTTATTTAAAAATATTTGTATTCGTAATTATATTCACTCAATTTTAAAAATTACAAAATGTATACTTTTGTATTATTTTTCCGGTTAATTTCCAATCTTCAATATTTGGAGAACTCTCCTGGAAAGCTAAAATATAGAAAATATTTAAACATGGATATGGGTTAGTTCAGTTTAATAAAAGGAACTGCAGCGCATTTCTTATTTTCCCTATTTCCGAAGAATCTTACTGTCTCGTTTAGCATTTTCGTAGGCTCCAACAAAATCTGTGTTGCTCCCCTCTCTTGGTTATAGGTTATTATTTACCCGGGTGGTAAATTGAAACTGTTACGGCAGTGGGCGTTTTGGCTAAAAAAGCCAAAAAAAAAATGGCAAAAGAAAATAATGGGCGTGGCCAACTTTAGGCGAGTGTGGGCGTACAATCAAAAGTGACACATTGAAAAATTCATTGCAGATATTTTTTGCGTCGCCACAAACTTAACAAATAAGCCAAGAATTTCTATCTCATCGTAATTTGGCTAATTTAACGGCACATTCAGCACACAAATAGCTGCCAATCATGACTCCCTCCCAGCACTCTCTTAATTTACCCCTGACCCCAAGTTGTTATTGCTGCTTTATGCAGCATGAACTGTGGCCCGAACAACAATTTATGTGCACGTATATGTAATTTATTTATTAACCCCTTAAAGGGGTGGGTACCAAACATGGAAGAGACCCGAAAAATGTTTTTCTGCCTGCCGCAGCATCTTGGCAAATTTACACGAATGAAATAAATTTAAATTAGTTTTAACACATTAAGCGTAAAAAGGCAGGCCCTAAAAGTCAGAATTCGACAGTGTTGTTGTTGTTCCTTTTGTTATCTGTCTCCCCTACACAGAAACACAAGCACACACACACACAGGCGCATAAATATATTTATATGTGTGGGCGGGTCGCTGTAAAACTGTTGAAACATACGCAAGCATAAACTTTAATGAATTTTACCAAAATCCAATCTTACGCACATGTGTGTGAGTGTATGTGTGTGCTTGCGTGTGTATTTGTGTAGCTTTTGTTGCGCTCACGCGTCGCGTATGAAGTTATTTTGCTAACCTTTCGCCACCGTTTGGTTGCCATAGAGCTGCCAAATATTTGCATGAAGCGCGAAGAAAAAAGTATTTCCTGTTAGCTGCTGCTACCAAAAACATTTTAGTTTGGTGAGAAAATTAAACACAGACTCACACACGCACACACACAAACACACACATACACTAAACAGTTATATTTTTGGGCTGCCGTTGACTGCAACTTTTTGGCACTTCGCTGCCGACGGCGACGTCGCCAGTTGCCGCCAGGCCTCTTCAAACTTGTAAGCCGCAGCGGCAACTTTGCGCTGGGGGCATGGCCCGCCAAGAGGTGGTTGGGTGACGCCCTCACATTACGCATAAATTTTGCACTTCACAAATTTGCCACGCACACGTTTGCGGCAGTTTGTGTTACATTTACCCATCGTGTGTGTGTGTGTACGTATGTGTAGGGTAGTGAATTGGGCAGGGACAGGGACAACAATACATATGTAAGATGTGCGCCATTTGTCAGAATACAAACGCATACAAGTTGACAGCATGCATACTTAACTGTAGTGTGCGAGTGGTTTTTTGTTGGAAGAAAAAAATTATATTTGAATTTAAATTATGGAGAACTAGGCTAACAACGGTTTGCCAAGTCGCAGACCAATCATCAAATTTAATATACCTATCGCATATTAAAAAAAAAAAATATTCAAAACGAAAAAGTAATAAAATGGAATAAAATAAAATTTTAAGTAAAATTAATATGTAATTTTATTTTTGTTTTTAAATATTTTTAGATAGCTGTGTTTTCACACAAAATTTTGATTTATTTATCGCTTATTCTTACATATTTATTATTTAAAAGCTAGAAGCGGATGTATTTTTGCTTATGCACCAAGCTTGTTTCGAATATGTTTGAACACATAAAAATTTGATTCGTTTGAAATTGTTATACCAAATATTTGCAATGTTATCTGAAAATTTTTTTATTTTTGATTGTTGGAGTACCTGATATCTTTTTAATCAACCCACCCACCAACTATCTTAAGCTTCTGTGATTCCTAACATATATTATCTATAGATTTTTGTATTTTTTTATTTAATGTAGATGATAGTTGAGATATGATTATATAATTTTGCCTAGTGCTTACACGTGACTTGGCCATAGTTTTAACTTAATTTACCATATATGTAAATGGATATATTTAAAGCAGAACATAAATGCAAATTGCAAACATCAGTTAGCTGAACTCATTTTAAACAAGTACAAGTTGCCCTTAATAAACCCTTCAAACACCGCCAAAGTTGCCAGCTAAACTAGAGCTGTCTATCTATTCACCCAAGAACAGAAGATACACACGCCTACACACACGCCTACACACACGCCTACCCAAACACGTACACATACGTCTCACCTCAGTTTTAGTGTTTTCGGGAGCGCAGTTAAAATTTTGGCCTAATGCCCGTAAACAAATTAGAATCCGGGCACCCCAATGTGGCGTTTGCGTAATGCGTGTTGTTGTTGCTGCTTGTTGTTGCCGCTTGTAAACTTGCCGCGCTGTCAAAATGTCAAATTTTGTACGGTCGCCAGGGGCTGGCGCTGACACCGACGCTGGCGCATGAGGCGCTAAAAAATTAAGCGAAAGTGTAATTGGGCGTCGCTGGGTTAATAGAGGTTGGAGAGCGTTTTTCAACGCCCGCCACTTAGTTTTAATTAGTGGGTTAGCTAGCGAAAACCCAGCGGTCGCTTCCACAACACAACCTCTGTCCCAAAAAGATATGACGAAAATTGGTAACGCGGCAAGATTGTTAAAGTTAAAGCAGCGCCCAATGATTGGATTTGAGAGCGACGATCGCCAGGAGGTGCGGTTCGTGGAGGGAGGAGTGCCATTATCCATAAATAATAAGTGCAAGCCCGCAACGCGGCGCCAAAAGTAATCAATTGCCCAATAACCCCGAAACGCAATTGCACAATTAATTTATTATTAGCTGCGATTGTGTTAGAGAGCGCAACCCGAGTCAGGCGAGCCCTCGCAGCCACGCCTTCCCCGCCCCCTTGCCGCAGTTGGGCTTTGCTGAATTATTGGGTATTGGCATTTGGCCCGTTGCATTTTAGTGCTGCGACCTAATTGGCAAAAATCCTGCAGCATTGCGAGGCTTACAAATGTGCAGCGGCACTTCATCAATTCTTTTGGGGGGCCATTGGACTATTTATAGATATTTCAAACGTTTTGGGGATATGGTCATTTAGGATACATTTTGGGTGTTTAATATGATTTAATACCCTGTAATTACTCCGCTATGCAGCGAAGTAATGATTTTGTAACTTAAATGAAAATAGTGTTATACATGAAATTTTCGCAAATTGTACGGAAATCAAGGATTATATTTGGAACTCGTATGATTTCATGAAACACGTGAAATTGTTACACAAAAAAGTGGATATGTGACAAATTTTTGGTTTATAATAACATAATAACTTTTATTTTCATAATAAGAAGCATCTATTGACACAAAAACCATTAGACAAAACTTTCTTTATGCAAATAAATATTAGCTTGCGCCAAATATGTTCTTCAGATTTATTCCATATATCTCAATTCGTTCTTAAAATGTACACATAACACAGCAGTCTTACAAACAAATTTACCTATATACCGAGTACCGGTCACCTCAATAGGTAACAGAGTACAGGGTATTTTACAGTCACTCATTTTCAACTATGGCGGTCTCAATATATTTTTTGCTAAATGTTGTCACTTTTCTTGATATATATGTCACATGATTCCATGAAAAGCTCTCTCGAATAATGAAATCGCAAACTTTTTAGTTTTATATGTGTCGTAGAATAAACTTTGATACTTGGCAAAAAAAGTTGAAAGTTTTTGGCATTTCGTTGTGTGTTTGAATCTAAATTGTATAAATTGACAGACGTCGAAAAATTTCATTAAATTCTCTTTGAAGACTATTGCGAGGAGGCACTTTAACTGCCATTCTCCCAAATATTATCCGTCCTAGTTATAAATATGATACTTTTATATAAAATATATATATATATATATATATATATATATATATATATATATATACATATTTACAGTTCTTGTGCTTCTTGGTTACCTGGCTACTAAGTGCTTCAACTTGAGCTATAGAAAATATCCCACAATATACTTGTAATTACATGCAATTCAAACAAATTATAAATCTGTGTGTGTGTCTGTGTGTATGTGTATTTGTGCGTGCAGTATGTGGGTGAAAGATTGTTTATTAAAAGCCAGGGCGCAACAGGAGGCTGCAGACCGCAGACTGGCAGCAAATGGCAGCTATTACTTACCAGTGGTAGATACGCCCCCGTTCCTGCCCACGCAGACAACAGCCATTTAAATTGTCATAGCAGACAACGCGAACAAGGATATACAACAGTAACAAAAACAACAACAACATCGACAAAGGCTGCGCAAGACTTGGAAAAGGAGTCGCTGCCTTATTTGCGGTTCTTTTTGTGCTTTTTATTTGCGCTTTGCCGGGCATAAAAAATATCAGAGGCGCAACAACAGCCGCCGGTCGAGGCAAACGTATTTACACCTTGTTGCTGCCACGTTGCCATATGCTTAATGAGCAGCCCGGATGTGGCAAGGCTGTCGCCGGGAGGGGGGCGGGAACTGGGTGGGTGCACATAATTTTATTGTTGTTGCTGTTAAATTAACACGTTGCCAACTGTTGCTAGTTGGTGTCTGTTTGGGCCTGTCGCAGGAAGTTGTCAACTCGGCGCCGTGGCATAAATTCAATTAGCAAAGTGTCCTCAAGTTGCCACACGGCTGCAGCATCAGGAAAGGCAATCGGAGATGCCAGCGCTGACCCTTGACAGGCCCAGCCCCAGAGACACTCGGCTGGCTGATGCTGACGCTGTGACTGAGGCCCCATGTATTGGCATTTGTATTTTGTTAGCCTTTTCGACTCACAATCAGCGCACTGAAGCGCACATCCTGTCAGCCTGAATGATTGTCGAGATCTCGCAGCGGGCGGCAGGCAACCACATTGTGTCTGCATGGAGGGGGTTGGGCTGTAAATATATATATCCAGTTCTTGATTTAAACAGAAACTGAAATGCACACAAATGGAATTCGAGTTTGAGCGACGAGCCCAGCCCAGACCCATCCCTTCGCCCCCTCGCTTTCAATGCTGTTGCCTGCTTCTATTATTACGCCAGCTTATTTATTTGCGATAGTGGACAGTAGCTGTTGGCCTTATATATACCCTAGCTATACGGGGGAAACCAAGCATACCAAAACTCTACATTTAAATAAAAAAAAAATTTTGTATAAATCTGAATGTCCAACTAAAATTTATGTTGTTATCGCATTTTTATGTTTATATTTTTAGTCAACTTTTTAACAGGGTATCATTCGGTCGCATGCTTCGTAGAATGCCCTTTTCCCTTTTTTGTTTTCTTCTCATTCTGTGGCAAGTCAATTTCGGTTTAGTTTGAAATGATTATGATTTGATGCGTGGCATTCCAAGCTAATGGACTCTCTCAGCGCTCCAAATTGTATTTTCTATATGGCTATTACCTCTGACGTTTCTGTTTCCATTGTTGTTGTTGCTGCTGTTGCTCGTGGTGCGACAACATCTTTCGATTAGCACCTGCATTTCGCTGCAGGCCACCTCAGAAATGTGTCACTAAATGCTCTGCATGCTAAACGAAATCTCGAGAATTTTACAAAGCACCAACAATCAGGCAACTAAACACGACACAGTTGGCCCAGTTGGTAACTTTGTCTGGTATGACAGGTGGACAAATATTCCAATTGTGTTTGCCTTGAGAGTAAGGTCAGAATGAAAACTAGTTTTTCGTTAAATATGTAATTTTCTTTGAATGCAGTTAAAAAATATATATTCTGTTCTTAATAATTTTTTTAATCAAACTCATTTTTTTTTTTTACATATTGTAATAATAAATTGAACCATAAGCGCAAACATATTAACGTTAACCGTTTATCAAGACAGACATATTAAATAAAAGTGTAAGAATTAATTTTAAGAAATAACTAATTAAATAGCAGTAAAAATGAAGTGAAGCCAAACCAAAAACGCGACTTCTGTTCCAAACGTAAACACACTGCCAATAGTTTTGGAGATGGAGGCGTGTGTTTTATTTACTTATTAGTCGATACAAATACATAATAAACAAATACAAGCTAAAATGTGTAAAAAACATGCATACTAAAATGCACATCCACTATATGAGTTTGAGTTAAGGTATTTCAAGTTCGTATAGCATATGCGGTATATGCTTTTGGTCCCATTTGCGAGTTTTATGCATTTGCTAAACGCGAATAAGAAACTGCAAGTTGCAGCTCGGAGCTCTTGGAGTTCGCGTAGTTATGGCACAGTCGAGTACTCGGCTAGCGTGCCTTGTAGTGGGTCTGGTGGCGTGGCTTTGGAGTGCGACTGCTTCGCTATAATTGCCAACATTGTTGTTGCTGTTGTTGTTGTTGTTGCTGTTCCAGTTGTCGTTCAGTAGTTGCAGCCACCCGCAACCCGCTTTTGAGCCACTAAAAAGAACCGCAACACAAAACTATTTTGTTCACGCAATGCGAAATGTTTCGCTATTGTTTTTTTTTTTTTGTTGTTGTTGGCGCTCTTGGCGCTGGCATTTGGCGTTACGTATACGCAACGTATGCCGGCGCGCAATTTGCATTTGTATGCACATTGTTGTTACAAGCACTGGGGTGTTCTGGGCTGGACGAGCCACCAGAGCTGGATTGTGTAGCTTTCATTTGGTCTCTTGTAATTGCTTTAAACGTCATCATCACTGGCACTGACTTGTTTGTTGTTGTTGTTGTTGTTATTGTTATAGTTGTCCACCGTTTGTGTTGTGTTATCCAAGTTTATTTAATTTTTGAATATCAACGACGCCTCTGGCTCTGATTTTCAAATCAAAATTGTATTCAATTTAAACTGCAAGGAAATTTGTTTCTCAAAAAATGTTCGATCCGTGGCAAGAATTCGGCATCCTACGTAAGCCAGCAGATCGAGAAAACGTTAAAATCAGTAAGCTGAAGAAACGCCTGGCGAAATGTCAACTCAAATATAAAAAAGGTTATGCGCAGGTGGAGCTACTAATGCGACGCATTAGCATTAAGCAATTAATAATTAAAGAGCTTACAAAAGCGCTAAATGAAAAGGCCAAAAGGAAAAAGCAAAAAAAAAAGCGAACAAGAAATAAATGAACACAAACGGATCAAGAAGCAGCAGACGGCACTTATGGGAATAATATATAATAATAAATACATATAAGTGCGAGGACAACTTTAAGTTCACTTGAGTAAATCTACAGTTAATAAATATAATATAGAACTGGGCCCTTCTTGTGTTTATACGCTTCCAAAGGGTAATGTGTATAACGCATGAAAGAAAGAGGAATTTATAAACATATATATATTCCGTATATGCCACAGTAAAAATGTTTCAAAATTTTAGTTATCGCATATAAAACTTGTTTGATGTTATATATACAAAAAAACATTTTTATGTCTGCCAGGGTATTTAATCTTCAGTAAGTTATTATTGATCTCTTCTTTGGTGGCTTCACCATAAAAATCAAAGCCACCCGACACCCACCCGCGTGCCAGCTACAATTCGCATCTACTTAAACCCGAAAAAACAACTTTCACGGCATTAATGAATATTTACAGGCACATCGCGTTCTCAGAGTTGCGCTGCGGGGCGTGGCTGGCCATGAAATCAAATCAAATATGCACGCTGACGCTTTATATGTGTATATGTATAAATATATCGCAACTGGCCGAGTGTCCTGCCCACTGTCCCAGTCCCGTCGTCCACAGTCCATTTGGCGTGCTCACAAGAATTTAAATCATGTGCTCTCTGAGCTGACTTACACGCTACTTACAACCCAAAGCGCCTATATGTATGCCCATAAAGGGGGTGGTGGCAGGCAGCGGCTGAGCGGTAGCTCCAAAAATGAAATGGAATGGTCTCTGGTGGGCAGTTTTGGACGCAGGCTAGCACTGTTATAGATAGATAGCCCTTGTCTGCCTTTACTGCAGCAACAACAACAAAGTTATTATTCGGACTGTTCTTCGTTTTTATGCACACGGAATTTTTATGAGTTAATTTAATTTATAGTTTTATTATTATGTTCAGCACATAATACGGCCAGCGCACCCGTGACTTAAGCCATATGAAAATTGAGTGTTCTTGTGCGCAGCCTTTTGTATAGCTAATAAGAACTACCTATGCCATGCAGTTTATTCCAGTGCGAATCTTGAGGCCAAATTTTAACAGTCTTAGACCGGATTATGGCCCGCAGCAATTGCATTAAGCTGGCGCTGGTTGCTGTGTTCAAGTGCTGCTAACTTGTAAACAACTTGAAATGACGCATAAATTAAATTTAAACAGTCCCCGGCAGTAACAAGAATGATAGAGGGAATAAGAGGGAACTGACGCTGGAAAGTATGCTACGATTTTTGCACTGTTGATTTATACGCTAATAAAAGCAATTTCACTGAATGCCAAACGAAGGAGGGAAAGAGAAGAGAGAGCGAGGGGGGGGGGGGGGGGGGGGGGGGGGGGGGGGGGGGGGGGGGGGGGGGGGGGGGGGGGGGGGGGGGGGAGGCCAGCGGTTGCCTGCCTTTGACATAGTAGACAATCGGTTCAAGTGTTGTTGTAGCTCTTGTTGTTGTTGTTGTTGTTGTTGTTGTTGTGCGTCAGGATGAGCAGACACGCAGTTGAGCAGCGGACATTTGAGCTGTGCCAAGGCGGCCACTTGAACTTTTATTTACGCAGCAAATTTAATTATTTACTTTGGGTTTTTGCCTCTGACAAGCGCTTGGTTTGGACTCCGGTTTTGGGAATCTTTTTTTTTTTTGGTATAATGACCAAACATTGTTTAACTTTGCTTTTGGCTCTTAAAGCTGGCAGCTTAAGTTTAAATTATAATAAATTAATGTGCTAAAATATATTTAAGTAGCGCTAAAATTTAATAAACAATTACATAAATCATTAAACCATTCACATTCAAAAAAATCTAAATCAATCTATTTATCAGATTTAATGCATTTAAGCGCATAAATCATGCAATTGCCTAACGCTCCCACTTTCTCTTTTCCTTGCTGCATAATGTAATTAACTTTACAATAAAATTAACATTTCAATGGCACTTTGCATAGTTCAATTGCCATTATATCCAATGCTTAGCGCTTGAAAAGCATTTGAATAGCATGCATTTTGCAATTTGTAACAATCAAATTATGCAACAACAACAACAAACATGCTTAAAACAATAATAAAAACACCTGCACGCACAAACAGACATTTATATAAATATTTAAATAAATATATATATATGTAGATGTGATATTAAATATTTGATAATAGAATTTCTCATATGCGGGCTAATTCAAAATGATTTTTAATTGAATTGGTCAGAGCTTTAAGCCGAACAAAACAGTTCAACCAACGACAACAACAATTTGTAAAAAACAAACTACAATAAACAGCAACAGCAACAATGCAAAAATGCCCAACTCGTTAATATTTTACCTGACGCACACATACATGTACAAAAACTCAAACACAAATATATGTACATGCCTCTGGGTATTAAGCTTTAATGAAGCAATAAATTTAAAATACGCACTTTTTATGTCCAAGTACACAACAAAAAACACACGAAAGAAACGCTCTTAAAAAGTATGCTTAACTGCAAGGTATCCTGTAGCCGGATCGAAAGAGGTTTAATGCAACCAATAATGTATTTGGTATTCATAAAATTATAAATGGTATACATTTTTAAATATAATATTTGTTCATAATATTATATTTTTATTAAATTTTATATAATTATAGTTTTGAAAAGAAAGAAGATGTTTTGAATTCGCTTTCTGATCAAAATATGTATTACGTTTCATACGATCGATAATCCCCTTTTTCTGTTACGTACATTTGCACAACTTTATTAAGCCTTTTTTAAATTTCATATGATACACAATTTGAAATAAGGAAATTGCCTGGCTTGGGGATACCATATTTCCAACATTTTCAGTTTTATTTACAAACAATAAATGATTAAATAAAAATCAAGATATAGCAAAATTAACTTTGACATTATAAATTTGAAAAATTAATTTCAAATATTTTCCATATATACTGAATAAACCAAATAAACTTTTTAATTCAGAATTAATAAAGTTATTATTAAAATATTATTATTATTAACTTTTGAATTTCTTAGTATTATAATAATTTTACCACAGTTATTTTGCCCAATTTGGTAACTGCGTTTTCGGGGGCAAAAAAGGAATCACATTTTTTTTCCTTTCGTGCCGCTTCCCTCCCTCACAGTGACCTTCTGTTGATGTCGCGTCGTGCTGATCCCATCTCGCTCTACACACACGCTCCCGCAGCCATGTTTCGCCCATTCGTTTGTATAAATACATAAACCTTTTTAAGCTGTCAAGTGATATATCAAAATTGATATCCGAGTCATTTAAAATGCATGCAAATATGGCGCATCCACAACAAAAAAAAAACAACAACAAAAAATTGAAACAAGAACAACGGCAACGCCAGGTTGCCCCCAAACAAGCGGGCAACATATATGAGGCGACTCACTCAGCCAGTCAGTTAGTGGGCAACAAGGATAACAACAACACCAACAACAACAGCAGCAGCAACAGCTGCCACAATAACAACTCGTGGGAAGCAAAGTTCACAGCACATTTGCATAAATACGTTTATGTAATGTAAAATTTCAGCGACAGCGTCAAGAACTCAATGTCGTCTCACAAACACACTCTCTTACTCACACACACACACGCACACTCACAGATGTTGTTGCCACTGTTACTGTTGCTGCTGCCTTTGCAACTTTTGGTACGTTAAAAAAACGCATTCAATTCGACAACGGCAGCGCAGCGTTTATTTCTGTTTTGTTATTGTTTTTTTTTTTATATTTTTGTGCATTTTTCGGTTTTGGTTGTTGTTACTGAAATTACATTGAAATTCATAACACATCTGATGCATGAAACGCCTGCAAGCAGGCTATGCAAATTTTTCGCATTTTATTGCAGCCATAGTGTGCCACAGTGCACAAACATATAATATGATGATGGATTTATTAATTACAATTTCACTTTCATGCGGTCAACGTTTTTCATTTTGTTTTGTTTTCATGTCAATTCGTGTTCACCTATCTTTTGTTTTTGGAACTTCTTCATTGTATACTTGCAGAAAAAGCTGAGAAGTGAGTCTGTTGTAATCTAAAATGGACTTGACTGCAACACTCTTTCGACTGGAACTTAGTCGTTTTTACTTTTTTATTATATTTTGAATTTGTAAGTATGTAAATCTGATGACAACAAAATTCTTTAAAAGCTTTGAAAACATATGTTTGAATTCAAGCTTTTAAATACAATGTATTTCATAAGCTACAAATTTTGATTCTGCATAAATTTTACTTAAATATGTGAAGATTAATGTCTCCCCTTCGATTTATATTTAATATAATATATACTATATAAATAAATGTAATAATTGTTATCTACGCAATTTAAACTAGCTTTTGGTTTTGATTGTTGGATCAGGATTTGGCTTGAGCTTGTGTTAAGTTGCTGTTGGCTACAGTCTTGACTAGCATGTTGCACTCAATCTGTGTCAGCTCTTCTCTCTTTCTTTTTTGGGGCACTTGGAACCGACTTTTGGGTGTTGTTGCTTTTGCTGTTGCCTTCGCCGCTGGCTGCACACAATTTTGATGCATTACTTTCAACTTAACGCGTTGATTGTGAAATATATAATGTGCTGCTCACACACACATACATATACGCACATGCACTCGCTGCCATTGCAGAATGTTGCTTATGAATTATTATGAGCCACGCACGCATTTTGCAACATTAAATGGCACTAAATTTGTTGTTGTCTGTGCGTCTATTTGCAAATTGCCAGCGCGAAACTTTGAAAACTCCGCGTTATGGGATTTGAGGGGGGCCACGGGAGGATATGTGGCATGCAACCAAATATGGCCCACTGGCCATATGCTTCGTTGGCCATTTATGAGTGATTTGCTGGCTGGTTTTGGTTATGGCCGCCGGTTTTAGCTCTTTGCCAGCCACGTCGCTTCAATTTCGCATCGCCAAACTTATTTCAAAGTGCATAATTCATTGTTTCGACCACATTATTTTCCCTGTCATACGTTGAAAAGCAGCTACTCCCAGCCGGCTGCTTTTCACTGGCTGCTGCTGCAGCTCAAATTGTCTGCAAGGCATATGAAATTAGTTCTGTTTGCTGACTTTCGACGCAACTTTGTGATTTGTCGCAAAAACTTGTCATCAGAAATGCAGCAAATGCAGTTCAACTGCACTTTTGATGCATATTTAATTGCATTTGTCGCTAAAAGCTCTGACGAAGACGAGACATTAGTATAATACCAAAAAGTTACCTAAGATATGAAGAAAAAAAAACAACAACAAAAATTAATTTGCAAACAAAAATTATTTTCCAAGATTTATTTGTAAAAATAAATGTGTGGCAAGAAAAATATCGTGTTAAAGTATTTATATTATTCGGCTTCTGAAAATTGTAAGTTGTATAGTTTTTAACTTAAAAAAAAAAACTTTTTAAATCTCTATAACCTCTATGACCCAAGGTAGAGCCAATGTATAATAGATAAGCTATGTATAATAGATGTACATATGCTTCATGGATACTTAACCTGCAGCACTTTATTGCTATTTGTTTTCTGGCTTTTTTCGGTGCTGTTACATCCAAGGCGATACCACAATTTGTGGCATGTGAAGTATTTAAAAACTTTTGCCAGCTGCCTGACATTGCTGCAGCCGAGACATGCTCTGACAAGAAGCTCATTTTGTTGGATATTAAAGTATTGTAAAGCAACATTAGTGCGATCCATCTCTCCCTCTATTTTCTCTCTCTCTCTCTCTCTCTCTCTTTCTATCTTCCTTTCTCTCGCCCTCTGCAGCTTTAAGCGAATTGAAACTCGATTTGCACTCAAATTTAAATGTGTTTGCTATTCACTTGCAGGCAAAAACTATTTACAAAACGACAGCGATGGAACCTTCTTGGCAGCCGGAGGCTTTGTTAGTTATTTACATTTTGCAGGTAGCCCCAGCCAGCTTTTGGGCGGGTCGGGATGGTGGGTTTGCGAAGCAAGTTCGCGCTGCGCCTGGAGCAACTATGCAATCCACTCAATTATCTACAATGTGCAGCATTTTGTGCACTTTTGAGAGCTTCGGGGCCTTGCCAGGTTACTCGTAGCAATAACAGAATGCAGAGCATCAGTTCCTCCTTGCTCAGCATCAATCACACACACACACACACACACAAACACACACACACACACAGACAGGCACGCAGATAGACACAAATAACTTGCAGCTGATTGTTTCGAGGGCATCCTTTTGCCTGCCTGCACCGCTGGCACCTGCCGCCTGAACACTTGCCCCCTACTCCCTGCGCATTTTAATTGTAAACAAACTGAAAATAAGTTTGGCCCAATCGAAACTTTCGCCTTGACTGACGCTGCTATTGTGCAGTCTTCAATTAAATCGATTAATTTGAGAGCAACAAAGTTCTTATAAATATCAGACGGTTTCGGTTTGTTCATTAGCTATATCCATCGAGCTTCAGGGGTATTGCCAGCTTCATTCACAATTTTAAACGTAGCCTTTTTTCAAGCACTTTGCATTTGTCGTTTGTCTATTTGATTGACATTTTCTGTTTTCTTTTGAAACGCTTGCAGCTTTCAGTGAAAAATTTGAACACAAGCCAGGCTTTAAATTTTTTATATAAAGCAACTAGTAAAGAAATCTTTTTTGTATAAATGAACTTTTATTTAATCATATCAAGTCAATGAACGCAAAAAATATCACACTATCTACAAACTAGTTAAAAGCCTGTTTGATGGCACTTGTTTTTTCAATCATATCTTTCATAATTATTTGAAATGGAAAACCGATGTTTTTTACAAATAAAGGAAAACAAGCTATTGGTATACAATTTTATAATTATGGTTTTTTATATATTTTATCTTTACAAATACTGAATTATTAAATTATTCACAATTACGTAGTAAACTCTTTTGTCATTGTTTACATTTCTTCGAGGCTATTTAATGTGTTTAAACTATTGACATTTTTTTGGATAACAGCCTAAATACGCACACAGATCGCTGTTGTTGTATTATTTATTGTTGTTGTTGCTGTTGTGGAATGCAAATAAATTAAATGCAGTTGACATTGCAATGCATTGTTATGCATAGGCGCTTTGTTGTTGAGCGTTCCACTTGAATTGTGTAACAAACGACACTGTGGCAATTTGTGTAAGCTAATCACACCAGAGACAGGCCACACACAAGGACACACATATACACGCACACTCGGACTGGACCATAATTAAATGCCTTCATGCGCTTTGCCAATACAGTTAGGCGCATTAAAGCGCATAATACATGTGTGGTTGCATGTGTGTGTATTTCTCTGTGTGTGCCAGTTCAAGAGATGTGTTTTAAATGGCGCACGTTGATCGCATTTCGATTGGAGCCGGTCCATAAAAGCGCTTCAAATGACCTACAAAGTGTCGTCTGTAAATGCGCCAAATTTTTGCATTTCCATGCCACAAAATGGGGCAGCTTCGCATGGCACAAATTTGTGTCCAATTTGCTATTGATCAATCTCTTGGGATGCTCGCAAAATTATAGTAATTGCTATTGCTTTCAGCTAGTTACCCGTTAAACTGACAGCTCCAAAAATGTGAAATCAGAAATCAGCTTAAGGCACATGGGAAGCAGCTTAATTTAAGAAATGCACAAGGCAAAATCAAAAGGACCTTTCTGTCATACGGCCACAAATTTGCCTTGTTCACATGATGAAATTTTCCAACAGTTTAATTTGAGCAAAAAATTTAATAAAAATCTAGCATTTGTGGGAAAAAGAGAGCTTCTAATTAAACTTATTAAAAGATAAAAAGCAAAACAGCCTGGCCAAAACACACACATTCGCACGCATTTCACTTTACTTAAATGGCAAAAACATTTGAACAACAAATGTGGCCCCTAGCTGAAAAGACGAGGAGAAATGAAAATTTGTTGCGCATGTGAAGCCCAAAACCGAAAAGAAAAATAATCCACAAGCTACAGAAAATCATGTAACCAAACATAATTTCACATTTGCTATGCGTACTAGCACTAATCTTCTATTTAACTGACAAATCAAAAAGAAATTGAGCTGTTGCTTGGGGGTTTTTATTCTCAGCTCGAGGCGAATTAAGAATGTGCTACAAATTTGCATGAAATACAGCTCAGTTACAACTACAATCCTATTGATAGGGTATTTAAGATTTAATTATTTAATCATATGTCTATTTAAAAATAGTTTGTGGAAAAAGTTTATATGACATGCATATTTTTAAGTCTGGAGTTTTCTCCTCTTTTATTATTTTGGTTTTAAATAGGAAATAAAAATAAAAGCTTCCTTAGCTGTAAAAAAAGAATGCAAACTCTATCAAACTAAATTTATATCTTGTTACATCCATATAAAAATTGTAATATTTGTATCACAATGTTTTACCTTGGAATAGCAGCTAATGTCCCTACTTACTTTATTTACCACTTTTGCAAAGATTTGAGTAATTCTTATAAAACCCTTAACAAAAACCAATAAGCTCAACAGTTGACATGCTTTTGGGGTTTGTTTAAAAATATGAAGTAGGAGCCATTAAATCACCTCAGTCGTAACAACAACAACCAGCAAATACTAAGAATCTGAGTAAATACGCACATTTATTTGTGTGTGTATGTGTGTGTGTGGGTGTATATATATATATAGGTGCCTTACCGAGCGTTGGTAAACAAGCGGAAAGGGGCAAGTAAAGGCAACACCGAAAAGTATACATAAAAGTCAACAACAAGAAATCAGCAAAATATACATGAAAACATAACCCAACACACATAAAAAAGAAAAGGAAGCGTAACAAAAAATCAGTTGCTACACATGTGGTTAGTCGAATGGGGAACGCGGGATGGAAGTGTGATGCGGGATTTCTGAACTAAAAGTAAAAACTAAAATCTTGGCACACAGTACAAACTAACTTGACCCAAAACAACAAGAACAAATAGGAGGAACAGCGGCAGTAGTGCCAGCGGTCAGCTAGCTAACAGGATGTATAAAAATATGTCTAAGGATGAGGGGTTGGAGAGGGACATGGTAAGGGACGGGGTTGGGTTGGGTTGTTCATATTTTATGCACATAGCGGCACATGTTTAAATTAACATAAAGCGAAATTGAGCCGCTGCCTGGGCGTGCCTTACGTTGACATTAGGCAGCCTAAAATTCACACTGACACACAGATGCAGACACACACACACAAACACACAGACACACACTTACAGATGGACTCAAAAATTTAGCACAAAAGTTGAATTTTATATGATGTCAAGGGATGGCGGTTCAGATTGGACGATTTGCCAGGCCAAAAAGGATTTTTACGCGGCCCTTTTTACATATTTTTGGGTCAGGCATATAACTGTGCATGGCATAATAATGATGCGTGCCCAGTTGGAAAGTGGGCGTGGCACAAGGGGCAGACAGCTAGCAAAACGCAGCCGGCGCGACCACAGCACAGGCGGTCAAATAAAATAAAATAAAAATCCAAATCAAGTCGTAAGTTCAAATCAGGCTGAATTACAACGAAGCAAAGGCAAGTCAAAGGAAATCCGATTGGAAATGCATATAACGCATAAATTCCTGGTTTGGGCTAAAGTTGATTTTATAAGTAGTGATCATTGCTATGCGACGTGATTTTTAATCTTTTGAGTACATTTTTAGTTAACAAGTTGGCAGGGAAAATTTAATGAAGCCTATTATTAATCTGACTTTAACTTTCAAGCGCATGAATTTTATTTATTTATATTATTTTTTAAAAAATATGTAATTTTTCAAAGAGACATAAAATGGTAATAAATGTTATTGTATGGACAAATAAAATAAAAATTGTCAACTGTTATTTAAAAAAATTACTCATAATATGAAGCAATAACACCTTCTGATTTTATTATTATTATTATTATTATTATTATTATTATTATTATTATTATTATTATTATTATTATTATTATTATTACAAAAAACATTTGTTTATTTAATAATAATATTAATATTAATATACTAGATTTGACTTAAAACAGAAGAAATAAAAATATTAATGGTATAATAATTATTAATATAATTTTTATGTATTCTGATGTGTATGCATTCTTATGTTATATTTTTTGTTTGGACATCCATCGAATCGCACTCAAGAAAGCTGCTTTTATACTAGTATCTAAGATTTATTTGTAACTTTTTGCAGACTGTAACTACCCATATTTAAGCCGAGTATTAAGTATGTGTCTTTAGGAATTGATTTGATTAGGCGCGCTTGAGCGAAGCACAAATTGTGTGCCCGACAATTTCCTGATGCCAGGGAAAAAGGGACACCGCATCAAATTTATGTGCCGCCCTTTTGGCCTCAATAATGAGCACAAAATTTCTGTCAACAATTCGTTTTTTCAGCATTTTCTACCAAGTCCCCTTTTTCATTTTATTATACTCGTTCACGAAGAGAAAAAAGCATATTGGTTGTATGCAATGTACATAATGATGTCCGCCTGTCCGTCCGTAAGTCTGTATAAACGCCATTTTTTTGTTGCTATATAAACAAAAGACTTGAAATCTTTTAAATATGATTGGATCGGATAAAATGTTAAGGATTTTGGATTTTGGATTATGGAAAATCGATAAACCATAAAAATTGATAAAGTCCACAATATGTCACCTAACATGGATATGTATGCATATGTATTTCACAGGTCACCTCCATTATATATCAGAATAACGTGTAATTTTTCAAAATGACAATAATAGTAAAGCGCCTGCACGAGTATAAGGCAGTCGGCAACGCCTTACTTGTTTTTTCTGTGGCTGCGCATCGGTAAACAGCCGTATCCCACTCATCAGTAATTCACTAGCAGATATAAATATATAGTTGTATGTATATATTTATATATATTTATTTATATATATATATATATATCTCAGTAAACGCGGCCAAAAATGAAAAGCCAGCTCATTGGATTACCAATGTGACTTTGATTTGCTTTAAGCAGTGAGCGGAACGACAGCCAAGTCCATGGCCACAAAAAAAAAAAACGAAGAGAAATGCCATAAATGTTAATTGCAATACCAAGTTGAACCAGAACAGAGCAGAACAGTACAGAAAAGCTTAGGTTGACCGCCCACGGGTTGACAGCTGTGCAGAATGAGTTTGACAATTATGTGTGTTCATACACAAACACACACACTAGCACACACACTTGTTCAGACACACATGACAATAACTGCCCCGAAGCGAAGGCCAAAGAATTTTTGGGCATCAAATTCATTAGAGCCATTTTCAAAGTGCCAACGTGCAGAATCGGTTGCTTGAGGGGTGGCGTTCAGGAGGGGAACTACTTCTCATTGACTCTGGTTTGCTAAATGCTGCTTTTGCATGCAAAACGATGTTTTAATACGAAATTAGTTAAGTCCTTTGGTTTTTGGCTACGGTGCGTGTCGAGTGTCGAGTCTCGATTCTCGACTCTCGACGCTTCAATGTGTGTGTCGGCTTTTGCAGAAGTAAAACAAATACAAATTGCTTGCCATGTACTTATTTGGTCAACAAATGACAGGACATTCCCACACAAATACACACACCAACACACACACACACGCCGAGATAACATATAGCCGACATTAACACAACATTGCGACTGTTGACTTACGCAACAAGAAATAGTAACAACCGCCAGCAAATACCGTTACTTTCCCCTCGTTCTCTCTCTATCTGTTTCTCACTTCTCTGTCTAGCGGCAGACCAACTCCATGTGGTAGTCAATAAGTTACCTCTGTCAACGCCCTATCTCAGCATTCGCCTCTTCCAGTCTCTGTCTTGGTTCAGCACAATTAAGACAAATTGCATATGATGCGTTTTTCATTGGAATTTTTATGTTTATAAGATTAAAAAAAGTCAGTTTTTAATAATCCTAATTTATATATACTTGCCTTTGTTGCGTTTTGAAAAAGATGGCTCATTCAATAAAAATCCTCAAACAACTCTTTCGTTTGTGGTTTGTAATTGTATGGTTTCGAACTCTTACAGCTGTGGGCTAACAGAGATTTAAGTATTTGTAATTTCATTAATATCGCTTAAAAACTATGCGATATATGGATACAAATAACTTTTTCGTATAACTATAATGGCATACAAAATGGCAAAAGGTGTATTAAAAGCTTGTTTTTAGGTATAAACAGCATAATCTTTCGAATTACATTTGCTAAATAAATTTGTAGAATTCCTTCCTAGTTTTCTTTTAGTTTCTTATTTAAAAAAAAAAATAATTTTTAACGCTCAGCTCATTGGAAAAATAATTTAAGCTCGTTCTGTATTTTAAAAGCTGCATAAAAAGGCGTAATCTGAAATTGATAGTTCTGTTAAGTAGGCATCGAGTTTCCTACAAATTTAAGACTTTTTATATAATAGGCGCCGAAAAAACGTTTGCAGTTTAGTTCGCTGAAGGCTCTCATCGACTCTACATTGTTTTTTCTGGACTGTACATTTTATTTCTCTTTATTTTCTGCTTTTTCTTTTTTAGTTTAATTTTTTTAACAAATATTTTTTTTGATAAAAGCGATTTTGTAAATTAGATGTTTTTGCCTAGCAATAAAAGCTAAAGGCTTCGATTAGACAGGTTTAACCAACTGTTTTTCGAAGAAAAATTTCTTACTTATCAACATTTGCAATTTCTGTTAATTTGATTTAATTTTAAAGTTAAGTTAAAGTTAAACTTACAACTTTTCGTATCGTTATTTATTATCTCTTTATTTCGCCAAACTGCTCTGTAACTTGTTATCTGCTGAAGATGAATAAGTTCATTTTGGCCAGAACTGATCTTATGTCTGCCCTTCTCTCTCACTGTTAGGCGACGCTGTTTCGCTTTCTCTCTCTCTCTCTTTCGAATATATCAAACAATTAGTTATAATAAAGCTTAAAGGTACACATATTTATAACCAGTCTAACATAATTTTTTATTATTAATTTTTATTTGTATGTATCTATTGCAAATGATGTTTGTTTTAAATATACATTTAATATGCTAAAGTCAAAACATGTGATATATGTTACAATTTGATACAAGTTTTGTTATTGTTGATTTGTTTTTTTGTATTTTTAATATAATATATTAATAAATGTGGCCCCAGTATTCCGCAGTGATGCAAACGAATCTGAGACGACGTTATTATTATTATAGTAGTTTATTTATTATATTAAAGATGTTTAGTTTTACAATGGTTATACTATATGTGTGTGTAATTTGTAACTTTAATGAGTCTTTTCGTGTTTTAACG
>SCDY01002013.1:0-23475 GCA_004143825.1 Drosophila micromelanica | reverse complement strand
GTAAACGAGCTGAAATGTTTATAGAACCAGATCGCAGGGTTCAGGGTATCTCCTAGTCGGGCGGCCCCGACTAGAGCCTTCTCACTTGTTTAATTTTATGATGTCGAGTGTGTTATTTTCGCGAGTTGTTTCCCGTTGAGAATTTCAACACGAGGGAAAACAACACAATTTTAGATAATTCATATTCCCATTTATATTTTGTGTTTGGGTAACTCTTTCTAAATCATTTAGCCGGTCAATTTATTGTCCAAGGCAACGACAACACCCGACAAACAACATTTCATCATTAGCTATTAGCATATTCTTTGCCCACAACAAACGCAGAGGCTATATAGAAAAAGGTGAAAAAGTTGCAATCGGGTGTAACCGACATCGCAATACCCGTTCATTGTGTGGTATCAGCCAAAAAAATGTACCCTATGCTTATTTGCATGCTTCAAATTAATTAGAGTACCAACTAAGGTAAATGTGCCGTAAAAAATTAAAATCTCTTCTTTTTTGACAAAGTTATGGCATTTTAAAATATGGGAGCTATGGATACATTTTTGGCAAGATCTTTTACAACAAATTTGACCCGCTCCGTAACACTTTTGTTATTTTTTATACAATCAATTAAAAATATGAATTGGCAATTATTAATTTAGAAACAAAAATTTAGTCTTTAAACAATAAAATAAAAAATATTTATTTTCAATAATACCAACAGTAATCAAAAAGCCCAATATACTCTTTTCACTTAGTGAACGAGTCTAAAAACACAACACAAAAACAAAGTGAACAAAAGCAAAAACAAACAAGCACAAAAAATACGCAATAAAGTGTAAGCATATGAGACTAATGACAAGCCAAATGTTGATTAATTTGGAGAACGGCGCTGTGTGGTCATTAGAAGTGCTGTTAGTTGTCGCCGTCGCACCGGATCCCAACTTCTGGTGGTAGATCCGTTCGGAACGGTGAACGTTGTCCCGTTCGGGCATAATGGCTGCCCTGGGGTATGGGGTAGCGGGGTGTTGTGCCCCTTCCCTTCCACACCATTTACTCCATTTTTAAACTCATTTAGACTCGCGTTTTTGTACTAATTTTAATAGACCTACAGCAATACAGTCTGTTTGTGTATGTGTGTGCACACACAAACAACTAATGACAGCCCTTTGTTCGTTTTTGTCCAACGATAGTTGAGTTTTTTGTAGTGTAATACGGAGTATTTGTGGGTATACCTAACTGTAGGTATATTTTATGTATTTTATGATCAGACCTGAAAATGCTAAATTAAGGTAATCCCAGAGATCAGCTATGATTAGTGACAAGTATGGATTAATTACAAAGTCTCATTCCATTTAGATGTCAATCTTGTTGTATTGGGGTGTTAGTTCAATCATGATGTATTGAACCCATTGAGGGGGTCAATATATTACCGATCAATATATATTGATACCTTGAAAAAATAGAAAAATATGTGAAACGGAAGTTCTAGCCAAGATCAGTCAATAATTGTAAAATGGAAGTGGTTGTACTGAGGTTAAGGGTAGTTAAGGTAGTCGTATTTGGGGTACGTGGTTGAAAATGGTTTCCTCTATGACATTTTTTATGACTGCCATGTGGCAGGTTGACAGGCCAACCAGCGACGACCATAATTAGAGACTAGACTTGCCACCGTTAAAAAAAAAACACACAGAAAAACAAAAGCAATATCAACTGTAACTACAGCAACAATAGCTGCTCATATTTAATTTAAACGTCTCCATGATGGCCGCTAATTATTTGCTGTCACTGTGCGCCGTCTACTGTGACTGCTATTGTGACTGGCTGTCAAACTTTTCTGAGTATTGTCAGCAATTCCCTAAGCTGTTCTTCTTTTTGCATTCTCTAGTCCGTCCATTGTTATAAACTTGTTAATATGAAAATTGCAGCTAAAAATTTGCTGGCTGGCAAAAAGGCTGAAAAACTAATTTGAAAATGGCTCTGCTTTGTGTGCCAACTGGCAGGTTGAATGCCATGCTCCAGTCGCCAGCTTGGCCAGCCTGAAATCCCTTTCAATGTGGCCATAATCCAAATTGACATGGCAGCCATGGACCAAGAGGCTTCACTCGTAATCCTGCCTCAGCCTTTGCCTGCTGCCTCCTGTCTCCTGTCCTGGATGGCTCCTGATTGTCTTGTTGACCAACCGCATGGCTGTTCATTTGTATTTTTCATATCCACTCTGCCAACTGACACACACACTCCCACACACACACACTCGGCACACCACCCCCCTGGTCACTTTCAATTTGGCTTTCTTTTGGCTGATTTTCGACAGAAACTCAAACAGACCTGTGGCGCCTGTCATTCCACTAAGTGGACACAAATAGATTGTTGCTCTGGTTTTGGGCCCCAAGTCCTGCCGCCTGTCCGCAACTTTGCCCGATAATCA
The DNA here is from genome assembly GCA_004143825.1 of Drosophila micromelanica. Classification (NCBI taxonomy): domain Eukaryota; kingdom Metazoa; phylum Arthropoda; class Insecta; order Diptera; family Drosophilidae; genus Drosophila; species Drosophila micromelanica. The sequence continues at coordinate 21,065 of SCDY01002013.1, read as the reverse complement.
ATCAAACCTGGTAGCGAATACAGTTGCCAAAATGCTGCAAACTTGGCAGCCAATTAGAGACAACCCCATCGGCAATCGGCAATCGGCAATCGGCGCATGCAATGCTCGGGATCATCCTCATTACAATCCCCAACTCTCTGTTCTGCCGCTGGCCACAAAGAAATAAAACAGAAATTGTCCAATTAAACGCAATTTATGCGAATTTCCAAGTAGTCCTCAGTTCGGGCCAAAAATTAAAAAGGTGTCTCCGTTGAAGTGCCTGCAACTTTGTGGGCGCCGTCGTCTTTCAACTTGTTGCCCGAAAATGGTTTACTTCCGCACCGGCGGCGACCACCGTGCCAACTTGTAGGAGTTCAACGCGGAGCCGCCGGCCGACGATAATGTGACAGCGGCCAACACTTTAAGGGCCAGCTCCTAAATATAGGAGCTACCTGCTGTCGGCCAGTTTGGGCCAGGCGGCGTCTGTTTGTTTAGCCTGTCAGCGCAGAAAAACAAAGCACGTAATATATTTATAATGAAAGGCCGCTGCATATACAAGTTAGATGGAAGAAGAAGCACTAATTGTTGTTGGTTTTTTGGTTGAATCCGCGCATATGGCTGATCGTATATATCCGGCGTTTGACCTGTCAATAACTATCCATAAATCATCTCTACAAGGCCCATTCCAAGTATTCCAAAAGTAAATAGTTTTTGTTTAGTTTGTTTTCTTTGATCTCGCAATGTATTTATTTTCATTTTCTTTGCTTTATGTTATGTCATAAGATAATTAATTTATTTTATAATACTAGATAGTGCCAGTTGACTTACGACTAACGTACAATATAAGCCATATATTTAAGACTTTATATATTATATACTATATGCTTTGAAGTTGACATTTTGAGCTGCATTTTATTTTTTTGCCTTGAACAATAACGAAAAAAGGTAGTGGAAACACTGCGCTACAAACTAAAGACAACTACTTAAGCCTAAATCGAGTACTTAGGTTTCTAAGTGGATAATATATATGTATATATAGTACGCGAAGTAAAGCTAAATATTTACAACTTGCAATAACATGTTGATTGATTTACACGCGTTCGTGCTGGCGTGTTCTCACTGTACGGTGTACACACGCTATTTTCGATCCTATTTACAAAGCAAACTTTATCACAAATAAACCTTATACACATACATTTATGATCTACTGTTTGCATAGCAGACAATTGATTAGCAGCCCGCTGCATGCGACGCCTCCGCCCACGGCTGCAATCCGTGCAGCGCGGCCAACGGAGCTCCATTCACGCCGGACTGCGAGCTGAGCGGCGCTGCCGGCGGCGCAAAGCCCTTGCTAATCGCCTCCGCCTGTAGGGAAAGCATCAGCCGATTGGCCGCCTGACGCTCGGCCTCGCGCTCCTCCGCCGTTTGACGTCTGCAAGGAGAGAAGCATTTAGATAAGTATTAGGAATTAAATGGAAATCGTGTTGGGTATATAATTAAAATAAAATTGGAACCATGTCTAAATGAATCTACCAAGTTGAATCGAGGATGGATATTGCCTGAGCCCGATATACCCCATTCACTCAGTGAGCGAGTACAAAAACACATATTATGATAGCTATAAAATACCCTCTGCAAGGCTGTTCGCTGGGGCTTATCAATTTGTTCGCATCGGCTAATGTGCATATTCATTATCGAAAAGCAATTTGCCTAAAATGATAGCAGCTAACTGATTTGAAGTGTGTGGAGAGTTGGGGGTGCGGTGGGGGGGGGGGGGGGGGGGGCAGGCTCATCAAGTCGTTATGTGGGCGGCTGATTAAGACCATTTAAAACTAATCAAATCAAATATGCTGATTGCCCAGCAATGCCCATGTGCAATTGTGGTCACAATGAATGGGCTTTGTTTATTGAAAATTAATTTCGTGGCGTAAAATTACATTTTAAATGTTTTGCGCTTAAATGGGATTTAAGCTGCAACAACGTGAACTCTTTGGCAATTTGTGTGCGGCCCCAACTCCAAATAAATTATTCAACTGCAATTGCAACAGAATTTTGCTCTCTGCCTGCTGCAGTTTATATCCCCCCTTTTCGCCGGCTTTTTTTTTCCCCTCCCCCTTTTTTTTCCCCGTTCCGCGCCTTTTTTTCTTTTTTTTGTGCCCCCCCCCCCCCCCCCCCCCCACACACACACACACACACACACACACACACACACATCTGCTGTTTGTGGGGTGGTTTTTGGCGTTGCGCGCCATGTTGAATATTTCATGATCTAATAAAGTTCTTATGGTTGCCAGCTAAATACGATGACGTCTACTGCAAACTTTTGTCCCGCAATTACTATCCTAAATACTTTGCTCGTTAGTGTGTGCGAATGTGTGTGTGTGTGTGTGTGCGACCCACACATGTCATGACTGCATTACAGTTTAATATGCTATCATTACGGCTTTCATCAGCAATGTCATCATTCAAACTATAAGCTCATAACTTTAATGCGCATTGATTAAAAATTCATTTGTATAATACTTAGATTCTGGGTTTCATGTACCTAGAGATTTTAATATAGGTATATAGGTATATATATAGTAAATAATTAAAGTCTACCAAGGACTGCGGTGTGTGTTATACTATATACACAATTAAACTTTTCATAATTGGATTACGTGTAATTAAATTTTGTGACTTTAATAATTTGTTAGTTGACTCAAAAGTCTCATTTTAATGCAATTTTAAAAATATATTCAACCTGCGTCGTACTTCGCACACTAATTAAATTTTTGGCCAAAAGTAGACAATAACAACAACAATAAATAACAATTGCAACTACAACTCAATTGGCTGGCAATAATTCAAGTGAATTATTTTATGGGAAATATTTCACTTTTACTTTCGGGCATTTTCAGATGCTTTATCTGCGAGCATTTTTTTTTTACTTTTTTACAGCTACCGCATGAAAAATTCAACGAAAATTGATTAAAAACTCCAAAAAGTGTGTGTGTGTGTGTGTGTGTGTGAGTGTGTGTGGTGTTTTTTGTTTAAGCTGGAGCAGAAAACGAGACAGAGACAAGAGGCACGACTGTAATTTATCTTCAGTCACGAGAGCTTTGGAAGTGGAAATGAAAATGCAAGAAATGCTTTACAAATGTTAACTGTTTGTCTTTTGGCGCCAGGGCGATGAAAATGTTGTTGTCGTTGTTGTTGTTATTCACGATAAACAATGGCCAGACATTAGGCTAAAATGTTTATTAAAGCTCAACGCATAAATCGGTTGACTGCGCAACGGGGCCGTGGCTGTGGGTGTGGGAGGGGGGACTTTAGATTAATGCTGCCACAAATTTAATGGCAAGTCAATTGTCGCACTGTTAGCAGCTGCTAAAATGTTTTTTTTTGACCGGTAATTAAAATCACTCCACACACAAAACAGCCCGCAAACGATGTCAACAAATTACGACTAAATCCCCTTAGTCAGGGTGCCCTGTAGCCGACTGCCCAATACTCTGTTTATCGTTAAATAACAGCCTACCATGATGTAGATTTTCTTATTCTATATACACCCTACTCAACAAACGAACAGTGCATAAAAAGGCCCCTTTGGTAATTATCTTTCAGGACATAACAATTTAGCCAGGCCATTAATTGGCTGGCCGACTGGCCAACTTCAAGTTTTTGTTAGTCCTGCGGGACTTTCTGCTAAGACCAAAGATTTCGTTGTGGGTCGAGGGGGGTTGGCAGGACACGTGCCGGCCGAAACAGCTTCAAAGTTAATTTACAAATGGCCAGCACAGTGATGTAATTAATTTCATTTGATTTTCCTCTTTTTTGGCCAAGAAACTTTGCTCTCTGCCAAATTGATTTTTGCCTTGCGGTTTAAGTTTTCCAACAACTTGTTTTGGCCACTTACACACACGCATCTTGGCACACACATTGAGAGTTCATTTGTCATTTGTGTGTGCGTGTGTGTACATTTTTAATTAGACAGCTTTCAGCAGCAGCAAAAGTTTTCGTACTCGCACTTAAGATTTGCCCAACGTGAAGAATCTGATGTGGGGGCATTGTTTTTGATGCATGGCCGTGTAATTAAAAAGGGTTTAACAGCAACTTGATTTATGTGCCGGTTGCTAATTAAATTATGTACACACCCGGTGCAACAAGGAGTACAAATTTGTAGGGAGTGATTGTTTGCGAAATACCCTGTACTTCTGAGAATTTAAAATAATATTAGATTCTTGTTTCCACCAGATTTGTAACTCTACGTGTTATAGTCGAACAGCATTTCCCCATTTCTGAGGCACATTAATGGACATGCGAAAGGACTTGCTCAGCCAGACAAATGCCATTCGTTCTGCCGTAACGTCCCTTTTTTAACGTACACTCTCTCCTCCCTCTCCTCCTTACTTTCTCTTTCTCTTAGACTCTTATCTGTCTGCTGTCTGCCATCTGCTTTTGCGGAGGGTATTCTAATTTTGTCAGGAACTGTGCAACACATTGAACGCTAAAAATATTTATTCTTGACTAAATACAATATTCTTCACCTGAGCATTGCCGAAGTGTATTTTTATATAATATATTAAGACAATAATAATATATATTTCTATAATATCGTTCGGTCGAAAATTGAGTTTTTGTTAAAAAATAAACGTTTTTGTTCTTCAATATTTCTATACTTAATAGTTTTCTTATACTAATTTGACAATATTAACATCCAAATTTGCCCATTTTGTTGTTTGAAAAAAAATTTAAAATAAAATAAATATAAAATGGCTAAGTAAATATAAATGCCTTATGTCTGTAAGAGTATTTTTACTTTCGGTAACTCCAACTTTACTCTCATGTTGATTTTTTCCTCTTCTCGTTTTTATTTTCTTTGCTAAACATATTGTCAAATTGACAGGCAACAAGCTTCATTCAATTGCTCAGTCTTCAAGTCTTCAAGCCGCCTGACGCGCGCTTTGTTGTTGTTGTTAATTATTAATTATTATTGCTGTAACTTTTGTTGTTGGCAATCGAATCATTTAAAAGCCTTTAGATAGAAAATATTACAGGCCGTTGTTGTCACGGCCTGCAAAACGGGTTGCAATTTATTAAAAACAAGTAAAAACACATTTAGTAATCTTTTTGACCAAGTAATTGGCAACTGCACATAACTCATACGCCATGTTGAACGCTGTTAATTATTTAAATTACTTGGCGCGCAGTTTACATCATTGCATTAAGGCAATTATGTGTTACATGTGTGTGTTTGCATACACTAAGAAAAAAACCAAGTAAAAATTTCTTAACTTGAAAGCAACATCAAAATTGCACAATTAAAAATGTAAATAAGAAATACTTAAAGAACAAAACGTTACGAATTCAACAACAAATTTCTTCTGAGTGTATTACTAACGAGGCAACACACATATATTTACGTATATAATTTATATGTATAATCATGGTGCTTGTATTATGCCGTTGCCATTTCACTTAGCCACAAACGAGCCGTGGCCATTGCCGTTAACAAAATTGCGTTTTACATCATTAATTTTTACGAGCTAAACTAGGCCCAAAATGGCTGATAAGCTGTAAGAGCCAAAAGCAGAGAGCAAGAGGACATGGACGCCATGAGCATGGGCATGGCCAAAGTGGGAGGGGGGAGGGTCCGGCATTCTCGAACCTGGGACAGAGCCTGCTAAGCGGCAATTAGCGCGTCTCAAAATGTGCCCACAGTCGACACTTTGCTCGCTTGAGAAAAAAGTTGCCAGTTTTGAAAAGTTTTTTGTGTATATTTTCATCATTATTATAATGGTAATTGCATATGGCAGGCATGAAGGGAAGCATTTTGTTATAATTCTAATGCTAATAATAAAATAGAAAACAATTTGAGACACGCAACTGCGCTCAACGCATCAATGCCCCATTAAATTAGAGACAAACAAGCGCGTGACTTGTTTATACTACAGATATATATTTTATATGTACATACATATGTATTTAACTGGGCAAACTCATGCAGCCTGATAAGGCTAAAACCTCTTGTTAATTGCCATTTGCATGGCAAATGCTCTTTGTTAGGGTAACAGGAAGTGCTGCCATTGCAGGCGTCATAAATCAAAATGATAAACAACAGATGTTGGCTAACAAGCTAAGTAAATGTTTCACATTGAAAAAATTCATGTATGAACATATATGTATTTATTTTTATGTAGGATACAGAATTTTGGGTTCCTCAATTGTCATTATTTGCTAGCTACGCAAAATGTTTATTGTAAAAAAATATGAAAGGATGCTTTTCTACCATTCTAAAAACAAATTTTACTATTTTCAACATAAGGAACAAAGTGTAGAAATTGAAATCTACAATTCAATTAAATTTTTTTTTATACAAAATATGAGATTTAACGGACATTTTGTTTATAGCGTGAAAATGATCCCGGAATTAACTTTTCTGTTATTTATAAAAAGCTACCTAAGTAGTTTAAAAATAGTATGTTGGGTTTAAGCAATGTCCGCATTTCTGTATATTTTTTTCCTCTAGATTGGTTATATTATATTTAAAATATATTCAAAACATTATGACAAAATTAACAATAATTTAAACAGTCAAATTTTAATCTCTTTTAACTTTGTCAACACAAAACCGGTTAGATTCACTTTCAAATGGATATATAGAGCATTTATTTTGGAAGAATTTCATATTTTCATAGCCGCCATTTTGGGGTTATGATTAAAGTGTGGTTAGTGAAACCCCCTGCTCATTATGAGTTAACGATGGGAGAGGGCTTTGTACTCCACTCAGCACACGCTAGAAACCAAAGAAGAAACCACCCCGCAGGTTGCCAACCCCTAGACCAAACACGATGAAGTGCGGGGGAAAGGGGGAGGGAGCTGCTTTGGGGAAGAGGCGTTGCCGTTTGCGCTTTTTCATTTAATGCGCTCATGCATAATGGATAAACCTTTTACCCCCAGTTTTGAAAGTACACCGTATTTTTATTTGTATTCTGCCTCTTTTTTTGTTTTTGTAGACAAAAGGCTTTGTGCATTTTATAGTTTAAAGTAGAGGGCAAAAGTGGGGTAGACTTGGGAAAGGGGCTGTCAGCACTTTTGAGATGCGTATTGATTTTTTTCTTCTCTCTTTTTTTTTGATTGTAAACATACCTCCATTTAGTGCGTCGGTTCTGGAACCACGTCTTCACCTGTGCGTCGGTCATCTTGAGACCTCGCGCCAGTGCCGCCCGCTCTGCAGATGCCAGATACTTTTGCTTGTGGAAACGCTTCTCCAGCTCGGCCACTTGGATCCGGGTGAATGAGGTGCGCGGCTTTTTTCGCTTGGGCGGCGTGCGATTCTGGTAGGGATGCCCAATGCGACGGGCAATCGGAAAGGCAGCTGTTGACAAAAAGAAAAAAGTGGTTGAAACTATGGCTTCGCTCAAATAATAATTACAAAATTGCATATTTAGTTCATCAGTCGTGTAAGGGATACATATTCTTATTTACTCTCGAGTTTTACCTAGCGTAGTTTTAGCCAACTTTCACTCGGCGCTGTGTGCCTGTGTGTCTTGGCCAAGCAATTAGCAAACAATAAATTCCTGGCTAGATAACAAGTAATTTCCGATATTCGCTTCCGGCACCGGCACCTGTACGGCTACTTAGCGACCTTAGGTACCCGCCTCTACCTGCCCTTCGCGGCCCGCTGTGAAATCAATTTGGCTGGCCAGCCCCTAAGAGTCAGTGACTCGGGCTGCCTAATTGCCGCAGTCTGAGGCCGATCTCTAACCTTTATCATAGAGCCAGGCGGAGCGTTGTCTTGTAGACAACGCACGCGACATCAATTTCATTCAAAGTGCCCTCGGGTTGAGTCATAAAGTCGCGGCTTCCTAGGATGCCTATGAAGTGACCCAGTGCCCGGACTGCGGCTCTGTCGCGCTGGCTTAATGGTTGCGGGTAGGGCGCGGATTCAAAATCGGCTGGCGCTGAACCTTTTAAAATTCCAGCCTGTCGACTTACTTTTGCCTTTTTGGCGTGCGTGTTGTTGTTTATTGTATGCGATAAGCCTGGCGCATTGGTTACCAAAAAAAAAAAACAAAAACAACAAAAAAGCAACAAGAACAAAATATTAAAACAATGTCGTTGCCGTCCTGTGTGACAACTGGGAAACCGGCTTGACCATCGTCACCGGGGTCATGCGATAAGTCCCGGTGTTTGCTTGGCCAATTCGCTTGCCAAAACTAGCCGAATACAGGCTTAAAAATTTGTGTTTACAGCTAACTAAGACCTTTGACTTTTTAAAGCTCACAAATAAGCGAATAATTAAAAGTACATAAACCGAGAAAAAATTTAGGATTTTAGGAATTTTGATATAAAAATATTTTAATTAAAATTGAACGGGCATATGTTTTAAATATGAATATTATGTATAATTATGTCAGAATATGTAATAACTTTATTCCGCTTAGTTCAAGACCGAATTGCGTATTCTTCCGTTAAGATACTAGCTCAAACTTCATTTTCAATTTTCTTATAGGTTATTTTACACTCATAACGAGAATTGTACTAAAAGAGTCATTTTATGCCTTTAGGGAATTTTCCTACCCCCAATAAAAACCCCTATCAAATTGCGCGAAATTTCCATCAATTGAAAAGCGCTGCCAAAAAGTACTCAATGTGCCCGGAATGAATGGTGGGTGTTAAGCTGACAAATCATGTTTTTTATTGCGACTGTTCCCAGGAACCCTTTCAAAAACCAATGCTTGATGCGTGTGTGTGTGTGTGTGTGTGTGTGTGTGTGTATGGCATAAATTGCGAGCGAATATTGGCAACCATTTGAATATTTCAAGCAATATCAATTTCAATAAGAAGCCATTTATCGCACCACATAAGCGGGCGCTCATATCCTTAAAGGATTCCAGGGGATATATGCATGAATATTCGCGTAAGCATAATTTTATGGCTCACCAAAGCTGGCCCCGCCCCTTCTGGCACGCCCCTGGCGCTAGCCTACTTGTGTGCGCTGTTGTTGTTGTACTTATTTATGATGTTTTGGCTCAGTTCTTGGCGTATCTTAAAGATACTCACAACCTGTCTGTGGGCTGCGGCTTTTGCTGCCGCTTGACTGCCTGTAAACTGCCTTCCCAAAATACGTAAAATAATGCTAAAAGCTTTTAGCATGCATTATTGATGGCGCCTGTGGCCGAAACCCAGCGCAAGTCTGAGACGGAGACTGCCTCGGTGCTCGGAACTGATTCCGCCTGGCGGCCCACCTGGCGTATGCGCAATGTGCGCCAAGTATCTACACGCAAGTGTTTACACTTTTGACCTTTCTGGCTATATATAGTTGCTAGCCACATTTAGTTGACTGCTTGAATATTTACATGTATATATATGTATTTTAGCTATTTGGCAATTGCAGGAAGGGCAGCCAAAATAATTGGCGCCTGCTGCGCTGCCTGTCAGCAAACCCAACAGCATTCCAATTAACATGCAATGGTTATTAATCATAAGGCATAAGGCAAGCGGGGAGTGGGGAGCGGGGAGCGGGAAGTGAGCCAGGCGGCGCGCTGATCACGGCAAGGGTCATTCTGTTATGGCTGCTCGTTTGTCTTGTTAATGAAAAAAGCCAAGGCGCCAGCTTATCAGCAAGCCGAAGCGACACAATGCACACACACTCACACTCACACTCACACTCACACTCGCACACACACTCACACTGAGGCTGACGAAGTTGTTGACAAAACGAAACTGGTCAGAAGACGTCTCGTTTGGTTCAGTGCCTCAAAAGTGTGGCCAAGTTCTTCCACTACTTAGGAAGCCCTTCCCCTGTCTGCGTCTCTCCCTCTCCTCCTCCCTTTCATGTGACTAATTAAAAGCTGCCCATGTCAGTTGGGCCAGCTCACATTGAAGTGTGGTATGCAGCGATAAATAAGCCAAGTCCGCAGCTCGGCTAGCTGTGAGCAGAGCGACCGCCCAAAGTGTAATTAATTCCTTTTCGGGGGCACAGCGCGAAATTAAAAAGTCATGTAAACCAGCTCATTAAAATAACTGAAAATGCAAAAAAACAACAAATAAAAGGCCCGCGGCGGATGTCGGCCATAAAATGCAAAGCTCCCCGGACTCTCAATCGTAGCGATCGTCAGCTAAGCAGCTTTTCTGCTTGGCCAAAAATATCCCAAATATGAGTTACAAAGCCAACTCCAGCCCCGATGAGGATACGGATTCAGATTCGTATTCGTATTCGGATGCACACTCTGACAGCGCGGGGACAGCTGATAAACGAACTAAGGCTTAGGCTGAGAGCAGCAGGAGTGCGCCAGGCTAGTGTGCACGGCTAGCAAATACCCTATACAAAACTAAAATAAATTAATCAATTTAAAATAAACTTTATCTGCGAAAACAAATTTTATGTCCAGCTTTTAAACTTTCCGAATAAAAGCTTAAATCGATTTATATAGATTTTGGGAAAAATATATCGATATATGAAATTTTCTAAATTATTTCCTTAAATTTCAATATATTAAAAATCGAAATTCCATATGTATTTTAAGAAACTTTTTCAAATTGTGTAAATAACCGAAGTGGTCTAAAAATAATGTAAGCTTAGAACAGAAGAAGAAAATGAAGAAAATCTACTATTTCTTTATAAAATCGTCTGTTGGGTAATCTCGTTTTGAAGAATTTAATTTATATAGGGTATAATAAAATCAACGCGTTCTCATTATTCAAGCGGCTCGCGCTGCGACTCCCGCTTGTAGCTACAAGTGAAGCTCATAATGTAAACAAATTAACGCAGAAGCCCGGGCCGGCCAGAGGCGCACCAGAGGATTGCTAGCTCCTGTCCAGTACCGCCTGCCTGGGCCATATGCAAATGCGACTCGAGTTTTGCTTCTGGGCGGTGGCGCAGCGTTAATTTTTTTTTTTTTGGTTTTTTAACTTAAGCTGCGATTGCGCATTTGAAGGCAAACATGTTTTTATACTTTAGGGCCCAACTACAACTATAGAGAGAGTGTGTGTGCGCGTGTGTGTGTGCGTGTGTGTGTGAGCGTGTGTGTGGCACTGTTTGCCCAAATGACATGCCGACAGGCATGTTGGCTTAAAAGACTTCTCTGATCGCGCTTATTAGCCGGGCCAAAACAAGCCACAGGCTCGAACTTCAATAAGCCGCACTCGAACGCGAACTCGGAGTCGGAGTTGGAGTCGGAGTCGGAGTTGCATTCGTGTGCGTGCCACACGGCAATCGAAACAGTAGCCGCTTGTTTTGGCTACCGTTGGCGCTCGTAAAAGTTGAAAGTGCACGACGAACTCACCTGCAAGTCGATCCTTGACCGCCTGGTGGGCCAGCGCCGCATGATGCAGCGGCGGCAGCGCCCAGGTCAGCGGCGTACGCTGCGGCGGAACACGCAGCACATGCCCGGCGGCGGCCGCTGCTGCCGACGGATACAGGTGCGGATAGGAGTAGAGGGCCGCGGCGCTGCCATAGGTCGAGTTGGCAATGCTGGTGGCCAGTTTATAGGCGGCCAGGTCATGTTCGTCCGCCTGCAACTCCTTCTCGTCTGGGTTTCTATCGGAGCTGCTGCTGTTGTTGTTATTGTTGTTGTTGTTGTTGCTGTTGCTGTTGGGGCTGCTGTTGTTGTGGAGACTACTGCTGTTGTTGTTGTTGTTATTGTTGGTCTCGAAGGGTTTCGACAGCAGTCGCGATATGCTGAAGGGCAGATTCTCGCTGGACGAGGAGCGCGTCTGTTCCGACTGCAGCGATTCACTGAAAAAAAAAGCAAAACAACAAAAATATATTCGAGATGCAAAAATTGTTGTTGTGGTTGGCTCAATAATGTTAAGAGTGTCGCCTGATAAGCAGCCGGGCAGAGAGGGGCGCAAATTATTAATTAATGCTGCAAACTGAATTTCGAGACCAGTTGCCCACGCACATCCCGTACACTTGGCGAAAAATAAATCATTAACACTGTATTTCAATTAGGCAAACAAAAATGGACAAGCCTAGAGGTGTTAAATATTTTAGCTACTAAGTGCAAAATTTAAATTCTAAGAACCATTTCCTTGTCTTCAAATTCCTTTATATAAGATTAAAGTTAAGCCCCTTTTATTCAAAATCCGATTAAAAAGCAGTTTGTGAATGCTAAAATCTTGATCAAAGACACGATTTTATTTCTGAAGTTTTTATGTTTAACTGAACAGCCCAAATAATTCTTTATTTAATTTATTAATTTTAACATGTGTTTTCACTTTATGGTTCTTTTTTCTTACTTTAAAAGTTTTAAACTAAATCTACTCAACATTCTAAATACTTTAATTTCTCTTCTAATGATACTAGAAATAAGAGCCACGCTTTTCTTGCAGTGTATTTCGTGTACCTGTTGTTGCTGTTTGTCGTTGCCAGCTTGGGTAGATAACGTACAAAGTATTTGCCTGCGACACGCAGAAATCATGTTTTGGGCCGTCGTCATATGCGGCGTATGCGTAACATTTCGCTCGACTCTTGGCAAATTGAGTAATTATGCAAATGCCAGACGCGGCATTTGATTTGGGTTCTATAAATCATCGAATTCCATCCGAAGCTGACAAGCGAGTCACGATCGTCACAGGCAACAAAAACAACAACAAATTAAAGTCTTTTAAAAGCGACTACACTTAACAAACTAAAAAATTAATAAATAAATAAAAACAAAAAACAAAAAAAAGTTATCTATAGGCCTATAAAACATCCAATATATGATTTGACTTTGGGGTTTTATGGCGCGCTCTATTAAAATGTTAATCCCGGCCTTTGGCTTTGACTCGAACTCGTTTAAAGCCATTTGGGAATTGTTATCGGCGCTCGCTTTTGGCGCCTTGCTAATGTGCGTTTTATCGTCTTCGACTGTTCTCAGTTCCCAGTTCCCAATTCCCAATACCCATTCCCCTAAATCTCGACCCACACCGGTTGTTGAATAGTTTGTTCGTCGGTAAATTCAGGAAGTTTCTTGGCGGCTGCTGCGGCTATTTATTAGTGTTTAAGAGATTTCTTCACGCCAATCCCAAATTGGACCAACCTGATGATGTGAATGGAAGCATTTAGTGGCTATTTAAATGCCTAAAAGGGAGCTTTGTGTTGTCAGAAATGCCAAACTTATTTGAATGGGTACATTTTGTGGAGCGAATAAAAAATACTTAAATGCATCTTTGCAAAATTTGTAACTCTGGGAAATTAATTATTAATCAACTATATATTTGTTCCATGCAGACCAACGTAATAATAGACATATAAATTAAAGCCAAATTACAGAATAGACTCTCTAACAAGTTTGTGCTGAATACTCCCCCGATAAGCCGATTATTTACTATATAGTATTACCTGAGCGGAGTTTCGGACTCATCGTAGCAGCTGCCACCGTCCATATCCACATCGGAGCCACTGCCGCATGACATCCGCGAATCGGAATCGACATCGACGTGTATCTCCTGCTCCTCCAGATCGTCGCCGTGCTCGTGTTCGTGCTCGTGTTCATCCTCCTCGTGACTGGACATGCTTAAAGCAGCTAAGGGCGCCAATTTGATCAGTTTTGAACAGTTCACCACGCTTTGCACCAAATTTGTTTATTTCTTATTTACTCTCTTTTTTAGTTATATACCATATATATTTCTATATGCATATATGTATATATGTAAATATAATTTTTCGTGTCACACACTTAAGCACTTAATTAACTGGGCTTATTGACTTCCGCGACGCGTTCGCAGTGCATTCGTTAACCGACTCGACTGCCGTTGACTGAACCGTCAATCTGCGAAAAATTCCGTGCTGGGAGCGGGCGCGTGTTGGCGGGCGTGAACGCTTTTCATAAATGCAACCAAAAAATATGCCGACGGACTCTGACGTTGTCGCTGCTGCTGCTGCTGCTGTTGCTGCTGCTGCTGTCGCTGTCGCTGCTACCTCTGCTTGACTTGAAAGCAGGAGCTACCCCGCTGGCTGTGCGAATTTAAACAAGTAAAACCAGTTCCGCTGACAGCGCTGGCAGCGCTGCCGTCGTTGCCGTCGCTGCTTCCTTCCTATTTGGTTAGCATTAACGAGCCAGTTTGCCACCTTGTTTGAACCTAACCTACCATAATAAACGTTGCCCGGCCCGCACACCCGCTCCCACCCGCCGCCTGCCGCAACATTCGGTGGTTGCTCTCGGTTGGCCCGCCCCGAGCGTACGGCCGTCTCGCTCGCACAGCTCGCTCGCACTCGCTCTCTCGCCTGCGTTCTGCAATTGCGGCACATGCTCAATGAAGAAACAGGTTTTGCTCTGTGCCCGACTGGGCAGCACTGGCCGGCAATTGACGCAGTGGGCGTGACGCTGCCGGCCTGCCATTGGCTGCTGCCCGGGCTGTGGGTGTGGGAAGTGCGGTGGGCTAGGGGAACGGGAGGGGTGGGGGGCTCAAGTGCGCTTTGCATTTGCGACGACATTTTAAATGGAAAACGTTTTGCTTTTGGGGTTTTTATTACGAATAGGCGAGAGTATGAAGAGAATGTATTTTCATTTTGATTGTTTCTATTTTCGGTTAAGCGAAGCGAGACTACACTCAAGTATGTGTGTGTGCGTGTGTGTGTGTGAGTGAGCAGGCCAGAGCACGGCCTGAAGAAGTGCAAATGTGGCAGATTAATAGCACAATTGGAAATAGCAGCGTTTTGTCAGTTTGAGTTCACAATGCGACGGCCAGTTGGGTGGTTGGGGGGAGCCGGGGGATTTGGCCATTTGTGGATGTTTGCGTCTTGGCCTGTGGTCCATTTTCCAGCGGCTTTTCCTAATGTCCGTCCATTGACAGTCGCTGTGAGATCTCTATTAGCGCCAGCGGAAAATGTTGCCGCTGCTATCGCGCCTGGCATTCTGGCATTCTGGCAGGCCGGGATAAGATATGCCCCCCTCTTTCCCGGTTTAGTGGCCATGCGAATGGAAATTATTTCGTTTCAGCGTATTTGGCTGGCATTTTCCTATGTTCACTTAAAGGTTAATTGACAGTTTTATTGGTAAGCATTGGCCCTGAGCACGGGCCCAGCTCAGGTGGCAGGCAGGATGCTGGAATGCGGCGTCTTGATTGTGGAATGGAATGGAATGGAATGGAAGGATGCCCGCGGAGCTATTTCTGATATATTGGCATGTGCCATGTACACACATTTCGGCGGAATTGAATTAGAAAGCCAGCGAAAGAGACAGCGAGTGCGAGAGCAGGAAAGTGAGAGACAGAATAAGTCGCCTTCTTCGGGACAATCCGAAAATTAATCAATTAATCAAAATTCAATTTTGCACTTAAGCGCAACGCGTTTTTCGTACCAGCTAAGCAAACCACGCAAAATCATGGCCAACAATGAAACGGCCAATTACTGCATATTCAATTGGGCGCGTGAGCCAGCACACAGTCCTCTTCCTACACTGAGCGAAAGAAATGTGAACTCGCAATCAACTAGAATCAACTGCTGTCAATTAGTTGTGTTCTTTTTATCTGTAGGTAGGAAATCTAAAAAAATATATGTATTTGTATTTAAAAGAAGGTAGAACCCAGGATATGTGCTTCGAATTTATTTATTTGACACTAGAAAATTTTTAATTCAATATTGGTATTTCTATATGCAAATCTATCTGCCAACAATTGGTCAAAAATTAATTTTTTAATTGAATTTTTTGTTTTTATACTAGTTTACAAAGCTTTATATTCTATATCATATTTATTATCGACATCGGAAGCTGGATACATCAGGCAGATAATTGATAGACCGCTCTCAGGATTCCAGCTTTGTTTTTGGATATTTGCACTGGTGGCATAGTAAATTACTATAATCCATATATATATTGCGGGCGGAGAAATCGCGAAAATTCAAATCTCACAAATTTGGCAGGCAGTATTTGATGACCTCCTCTAAAGAACAAGCCACGCCCACTTTCACCACTCGCCTGCAATGTTCTTTTAAGTTTCATCAATAAATAGGTTTGGTTCTGTACATTGTTTTTCATTCAGTGTATGCATCCAAATAGAGGCACACACACACACACACACACACACACACACACACACACTCGCACATTCGGACAGAAAAGGACTTTTTGCCAGTCACGACGCATCGTAGGCCTTGTAGCCAACTAATTGGATTTCATTTGAACAGCAGCAGCAACAGCAACGAGCAACAGCAACGAGCAACAATTGCCATAATAAACAACAACAGCAGCAGCAGCAACAACAGCAATAGCAACAACAATAAAGGTCTCGACTTGGGCAATTGCAATGCAATTTTAATGCAAAATGAGAGGCGGGCCGCATTTTTATTGCATTTTTACTTTTATTTCAGTTAATCGCTGTTACAACAACAACACTAAGAGCACAACAATAACTGCAACAACAACAACAGCAGCAGCAGCAGCAAGCAAGAAATTGGTGCTTGGCATGAATACAAAATGAGGCCAAGATGCCACCACAATGCAGGGCAATTGCCATCGCCTGGTTGTGGAGGGGGAGGTTGTGGAGGGGAGCGGAGCAGGGGTAAGCAAAATTAGTATGCAGCAGCTTGCTGCAGTCAACAGCAGCAGCAGCAGGAACAACTACCCCAGCAGTGGCATCCATTTGCAGGACTTGCCACTTGACTTTATTGGCAACTTCATGGAATATTCAGCAGCAAAGTTTTGCACAAGTGCCTCCAAATGGCAACTGCCGTGCCCCGCATCAAAGCTGCTCGCCTCCTCCTCATTTGATATGCATTTTTATTTGGCTCATATACAAATGGTGGCCTGGCAATGGAGAGAGGGGGTGTGTGTGTGTGTTGGTAAATGTCACTTCAATTGCCAATACTGATTATGGCCGTCTCTGTCCGTTCGTTGCGCGCATTTTATGTGCGGCCAGCGGTGCGCTATTATTGGTGACAGTTTTAGCTTTTATGCGAATGTCTCTCAAATCGACCCACGAAGCCAACTCAGACCCTGTTCCCTGTTCGTTGCCATTTGTGTGATTTCCCACAACACGTGGAAGCACTTTCTTTGCTTTCTGCCCAACTCTGGCCACGTCTTTGGCTCCCACCTCCCCGTCCATCGTTATTCGAAATTCTTTTCGCCTGTCCACACTTGACTTCGATTTTGGGGGCCAAGCAGCTTTTGGCCGAGTATTGGGTCTATGCGTGATTTTGCTAGTGAATTGACCACACAATTTGCTAAGCGATAAATTAACACATTAATTATTAAATCGACTTGGTGTGAGTGTGTGTGCGTGCGTGTGTGTGGGCGTGTGTATTTGTGGGCGTGCTTGAAGGCTTTACTTGTTGAATCGCAGCAGCTCCTCTTAATGCTCTGATTTGGGCCGAGGGGCAAGGCGGTCAGTCGGCAACTGAGATTATAGACTTGAAATAGCGTTTGAATTTTATATATTAGGTATTTTGAATTTTTGTCTTAATTTTTAATCAAAATAATACATACAAAATGCTCATCACAGGGAAGGTGAGATAAGGAGAGATCTGTTATTTAGATTTTGAATTAGCCCCTTTGCAATTGTATTCAGTTAGTTCTATAACCCCCTCAGGGATATTGTTGGGTAAGTGGGGCAGGAACTTTTATTTTTATTCGGCGCAATAATCGTGGCATAAGAGAGTGTTCTTAATTAATTTTGCACCCATTCTTCGCAGCAACCACTGATTTTTATGTAGCCACACTCAGTCCACACACCCTATCACACACATACGCACACACACACACTCACGCATATTCAACCCATATACATGCATATTATATGGTATATGGGCATTTTTAATAAGTAACCGATTTTTTCACGCATTTTGTTGCCGCTTTTGTGGCACCCTTCGCAACTGCTTAAAGCCCCATTCTCCTGCCCCGCCCACATTCTGCCCATTCTGCTCCTCCATGTTGGCCTTAGCATATGCCCTGCTACAATTTTGTGCGCACCATTTTGGTTGTTTTATAAATTAAATATGCTCTCGCGCAATTTGAGCCTGCGATTGTTCCAATACCCTGTAATTAATGTGTCTAAGGGGTGCTTTTATCGTATAGTTATGTTTTTATGTTTATGCAAAATATATTTCAATAACAGATACAAGCTGAAATAAGAATGTGTATTAAACATCGAATCGACTTCAATTTAAAAACATGTTTTATTTAATTGTTTAAAATAATATATATCGAACATTATTATTTTAATATAATATATATATTTTTTCCTTATTTCTGTATTGCAGGGTATTTCGTATGTCCACACACAACGTTTGCCGTTTACTGTTGTTGGTTTTTGGTCGCCACAGACGCAAATTTGGCACAGTTTTGGGCCGCGTTAAATGGAATACAATGGGGTTGTTGGGGGCGGGCTGGGCGGAGGGTTGGGTGCCACTGAAATGTGCGACACGCCGTTAAGCAGTTCATTTGTAGGCAATTTTCGTATGATTACAAACCATTTCCGTTGTTTTCGCTCCGGGTACGTGCGATTAGCTGCAATATTTATGGATCCTACTTAGCTGTTTTGCCGGGGGTAGCCATGATTTTTATGGTCCTCAACTGAACGGGGGATATTCGGTGGCAGACTAAATTGCCTGTGCGTTTATGATGTGTGTGGTTCATAAAAGTGATTCAAAGCTTTTGGTTTGAGTTGTTTTTTCGCTTTTGAAAGCTTAAACATTTTTGTAACAATTTGCTAATTTGTATAACAACATTGTTGAATACTTGTTTGTCAAGGGGTTTCCAGAGTTTAACTGCCATTTAGACACATAAAACTAATTAAATCAGATGCGCTCGTAAAAAAAACCCAGATCTATGGCATTCATTCATTTTGTGTTTTTTTATAGCGACACATACGCCCCCATAAAAAGCGAAAACAAAAGCACAGACAATGAAATATTTACGTTAAATATTTGGAAAGTAAATTATAACATTAAATGCTAATAAAAGAAGGCACAGAAACGATATCAATACACGAATATGATCGCGTAAAAAGTTTCTTTATAAAAGGCATTTCTGAAATACGATTTCAAATCGAGCTCACGACACGTTTTTGATTTGCATACGAAAACTGGCTTAAACGAAATGCATTATAATCGAATACACAGAGAGAAAATACTAACAAGTATGTGTTTGTAACCTTAATGGTCAGTTATAAACTTAAGGTTGATTATGTATGGGTTTTTTTTAAGTGTATGTATAAACAAATTATGTAAATCGTCTACAGAAATCGACACCTCTTTGAGGCAGATCCGAGTGGAATTGAGAGTGTGAGCGTCTTATCTCAACTATTCAAGTTAATTGCTCAATCTTCTACCTTCAGCCAAGTGCATTAGATATTGCTGAGTTCTGGTCGGGTCATATTTTCGGGTTTTTACCTGTGGGATGACTCATCCAACTGGTCACATTTGCTTATCGAGTCGAAAAATGCGTGTCTCCTGGCGGTGGCTTCAATATGTTTATAGCCCACACGTTGCCGCATCGAACCTCACTGCAATCAATTAGCAATGTGACCTGTTTAACTCTTTATCCCTCTCTCTCTCGCACTCTCTTGTATACCGTATTCCGTTCTTATCAGTTTGACGCGCTTGTTAATGAACGAGCCTGGCTTTATGAGCAGTAAGAGCAGTAAGAGGGGGATTCCTCTCATATTTTGATACATCGATTTAATGCTGACTTTTTGTTTAGCATTTTCGGCTGTTATTGTTTGTTTGTTGTTGTTGTTGTTGTTATTGTTTTCTTAAAAGCTTTTTGCTTAATACGCATTTTAAATGCTAATTAAAATGTATTTAAGTATTTGCTCAGTCAGCTCATTAAGTGTTTCCATTTTCATTTGCATATGCACTGAAATGTTTCCAGTTTTAATTGCACGATACAAAATATTATAAATGACTAGCACGATGCACGATTCGCAATCATTTTTCAACTTTACCTAGGATAAAACAAAAAACAAACAGAAGAATTTTCCACGCAACAAATGAATATTTTCATTTTTTCTGGCCGCCTTTTCCCAAAACAATTATAAATAGTAACGGGAGGGTGCGGGAGGGGGTTCTGAAACAGGATCTGTATCCGAATCTGTAGCTCGACTGTCTCGTTCATCATCCGAAATGCATTTTTGCTGAAATTAAAAATACCGTACCCCGAGGCAGCCTCGAATCGCAGTTCATTAATTTCAAATGGCCTTAATGCCAAGGTACACCAGTCAGCTCAAAACAAACAAAAAAATGGCTCCAGGCAGCTTAGTGTAGGTGTTTTTGTTGCTTGAAAATTGCGACCAGGCCAGACACTAACTCAAACTGCTTTCGGCTGACAGACATATGAAGCTGCTGGGCTTACAGAACTGGTCACTTCTCTGGACCAAATCCCAAGACTCTGGACCAGCGGCAGTTTTTCCGAACTACAACTATTATTGAAACAATCCGGCCCTGAAAGCAGTAAAGAAATTAAACGAATCAAAACGAAATCTAATGGGGGTTCAACATGTTGTATCGTAGATTAAATAAGTAAAATACTAAAAATTTAAAATAAAAACAAAAATATTCTCCTTGTGTGCAGATATATTCATTCGTATGATGTATATATATAAAAACAAGTAAGTTTGCTCTAGTCGGGACCTCCCGACTAGGAAATACACAGAACACAGAATTTAACACTTACACACAAACTCTCGGCACTTAATGAATATTGAGGTGGTTAAAAATTAAAAAAAATTATTGAGTTGGCAATCACCATCGAAAAATAAAATCTGCCACGCCGGGAATCGAACCTGGGACCCACAGCTTCAGTTGCGAAACTCACCACGCTCACGGCACCACACTCCCATTTAATTTCTCCTATGATATAAAATATCTTAACTATCTTTGAAATAAATTTAAAGGAAACGCTAAAAGAATTCTGCTTTTGTCATAAAATTTATAAATATTAATAATAATTATTGATTATTAAAGAAAGAAAATATGCTTGTACACTTTCCGACACGGGATTTGAACCAGGGCCCTTTAACTTTAGCTGCACAACTCCTAACGGCTGGATCACTCCTTCGATTAATATGGTTGTAATTGTCAAAATTGACAAAAATTTTGACATGTAAAGCTCTTGGATCCATAGTTCCCAAACTTCTAACTACCATAACTTTGTCAAAAGTGAACCGATTTTCAC
>SCDY01002012.1:0-23719 GCA_004143825.1 Drosophila micromelanica | reverse complement strand
CAGTTGAGTTTTGACAAAGTTACGACTGGGCAAAGTTGGGACCTATCCTTATATGGGAATACTAGGGTATATATTCGAATATTTTTGACATGAATTTGGACCAAACATTTTATTTTTAAACAGCAATGTAGAATTAATCTAGGTACCGAACCATGAACAAAAAGGCCACCCTCATCAAAATCAGTTGAGTTTTGACAAAGTTACGACTGGGCAAAGTTGGGACCTATCCTTATATGGGAATACTAGGGTATATATTCGAAAATCTTTTACATGAATTTGGACCAAAAATTTTATTTTTAAACTGAAATGTTGAATTCATCTAGGTACCGAACCATGAACAAAACGACCATCCTCATCAAAACCGATTGAGTTTTGGCAAAGTTACGACTAAGCTAAGGCCACGCTGCAGCACACACATTTCTGTGTTCATGTGCACACACACATGCAAATGCAAAATTTTGTCTATCGTTTTTCTTGGTATTATTTTTGTTGCATAGTAAAACTGAAGTTTATTAGTGTACAATACAAAGTGTACAAATATATTCTCTTCTCTTTTAGATTAAGGCGCCGCACGAGCAACGCGTGTACACACCGTTGGTGATGCAGTCGGTGGACGTGAGCGGCTGGTTGTTGGCCAATGCGCCCATCAACGGTGATCCCAATCTCAACCTGAGCGACGTGGCCACACTGCACGAGGCGCAGCTGCGTCTGCGGACGCCGCTCAACTTTGCCAGGCTGCATGCGCCGGAGCTGCGCACGCGCATGCACATCAACGGCTTCAACTACAGTGCCTGGCACGATAAGAGCTTGTGGGCGCGGGGCCGGGCGACGCAGGTCATCAGCGGCAATTGGAGCGTGCGCTGGCTGCGCGTGAAGCAGCCGCAGCACTCGGAGCTGACCGCACACGAGGTCTACCGTCGCCAGACAACTACGATGGCGGAACGGTATCAGGAGCTGTGCACGCGGCTGGCGCGGCTCTTTGGTCTGCTGCAGCTGCCCTACCGGGTGAAGCAGCTGCGTCGCAGCTTTGTGCTCCACCAGGCCGACGATCAAGCGGATCTGCGTCGCGTCTTTGCGCTGCAATCGCCGGCACCGGTTGCCAACTATCTGCTGCTGAACGAGGTGGGCTGCTGGACGCGGATCTATCGCTGGAACGGCACGCACTTTGCCAGCGCCGGCGGCTTTGAGAGCGGACCCATCGATGATGTCGCTGTGCTGCAGCTGCGCAACGCCAGCATCAGCGCCAGCTTCCAGGATCAGTTCAGCTTTATGACCAGCTTCGAGCTGAGCGACGAGCATCTGGAACGCGGCTGGAACTGCAGCAGCCTGTCGAATCTACAGAGCTGGCGCACCAGCGCCGAGATCCCGATTGAACCAATGGGCGTGCCAGAGCACACACTGCATCGGCTGCAGCAGAAGCACGAGGCACAACAGCTGCAACGACGCGGACCCAGCTATCAGGCGGCCATCAAGTACTTGAGCCGGCCCAGCATAGAGTCGCAGTTGCGTCCACATCTCGATGCCAGCCACGCCCTCAGCCAGGAGCAGTACGAAACGTTGCGACAACGTCTGCTGCAGCATCTCAGCTTCCGGCTGCAGACCGAGGTGAACATCACGCAGCTCAGCATTCCTGAGAGCGATCTCTACGATGACGAGCAACTGGTCGAGGACTTTCTGCATCTGATGCGGCAACTGCGGCAGGCTGCCAAACGTGGCAACGATGTTTTTGCCACGCTGCCAACCGATACGCTGCCGCTGCCGCATAATCCGGCGAGCGTGCTGGCCGCGCGCAGTGCCCAACTGATTTGGCCAGTGCTCGAGGAGCTGAAGGCGCTGCAAAAGCGCCTCTCGACAGCAAGCGACGACAGCCAGACACAGGAGGTGGTGCGTCAACTGGAGCGCACTGTGTGCGATGTGCTGCTCCTGGCCAACAAGAACAGTCATGGCGAGTTTCCCGATGCGGACGAAGACACTCTTCAACTGCATGCGGTGATTGAGCGACTGCGTCAGCTGCAGCACCAACTCGAGGGCGAACAGCAGCCGGACGAGAGCCATGCCGAAGCCAGCAGCCTGCAACCCATTGAAGTGCCCCATTCAGCACAGCTTTGGCAGCCCGTGGAAACGATACGTTTACATGTGGGTCCGGCACAACGTGCCCGACTGCTCTACGCCCGCCTGACCAGAATCGTTTCAGATGCGCCGCCCGCAGCGCCCTCGTCAGCGCCGGCCGCGCACATCCAGCTGCATCACGCCAACGGCAGCCTCTTCCAGTCACTGGCCGCCGATCTTCGGGCGCGCCAGCTGACAGCGCTGCGCGTGCGCGACGAGACGCTGCTGGCCTTCGTCGAGGGTTGCTGCCGTGTGCGCGTCCTCATCTACCGTGGCATCCAGGGCTTTGTGCCATTCACGCAGTTCCACGCCGACACCAATGGGGACACGGACCAGCCATCGGTGCAGCAGCTGCTTGCGCTCCGCCTGCCCTTACAGCGCTCGCCGGGCGCTCTTCATATGCTGGCCGTGGTACAGGCACGCCGGGTGACCTTCTATGAACTGGTCGTGCCGGGTTACTTTGAGCCTTGGCTACACTGCAGATGAGCTGGCCGGGAACTTAATTCCGAAAGTGAATTATTTGCTGTACATATTTATTGTTATTTAATTGAAATAATTAAAAACTATTAATATATCGCATGTAACAAATTCAAATATATTTCTAACATCAATTCGCGACTAAGGTTATAGATACATAAAATTAACATTAATTGACGAATCGCCCCGACGTGTTCCGTTTATCTATCATACAATGTTCTCAAGGATATCAGGAAAGCTGACTTGACTGCGTGCTCAAGGTCGATTCAGAATTCAATGGCTCCAGTTCGTTATCGCCATCTTCATATTCTGCTTCATCTTCATATTCTTCGTCATCTTCCTTGCTGTCACTGGAATAGGTAGATTCTTTGGCCTCGACAAAAATCTCAGAACTCTTCTTCTTTTGTTTCTTGGTCGCTCTCCCTACTGGAAAACGAGGCTGAACTTTGATTCGGCGATTCCTCAATCTGATTTAGATCAATTATGCTCTCCACATCTTCGGCGTGGGTGCCAGCGAAAAAGTGGTTATTACAATGCAAAATTGTGCCCGTATTGATGGAGGCGACCAAAACCTGGTTGAGTTGTTCTTCAGCCTCATCATCATACTGTTCACAGAAATTGGCGATTAGCTTCCTGTGTGGCACTGGCTCCACGTTCTTGCGGAGATACTCGATGACGTTATCAGCATTAATATCATTGCACATTTTGTGGGCCATCTTAAAAATGTATTTAACGCGTTGAATTTTTCTTTAAAATATTTAGTACACAACTAGATTTGTGATTAGAAAATTGTGAAAACGAAGTCCGATTCGTGTGAGGTTCTCAAACTGAATGAGAAATAATTCAGGCTCTGTTGGGTGCTTCAACATGGGAGCGATTTTTGGGGCTTGGCTCACTTTGATGTCTAACAATGTTTGTAAACACGAGCTTGAAAACTAAATTGCGGAAGACTACTAGATTCTGTCAAATTCTTGTATATAACTTCAGGTGTTATTATGTTTTTTTTTTTTAAATTCATTCATTCTTTCTATGCATTTTTTTTTATGAATTTCGAAATCTTTTTTAATTTATTTTTATATTTTAATATTTTTGTAAAATAAATAATTAAAATAAATGCTCAAGTGAACTCTAGCAAGAAATATTTAAATGTTTATGTGAAACAAATTTACCATTTTATTCAATTTATTAATTATTAATATAATTTGTAATTATTTATAAGTAAAACTGAATATCCTTCGGTTTAAAATTTGAATATGCTTTTGCCACTAGATTGTCACCTTCTGTAAAGTGGATTTTTTCACAAGTTTTTCGAGAACGTATCTACTATAATATTAAAATGTCATAATATTAAAATATGGTTTTTATTGTTTTTCGTAAAGTTTTTTTACACATCTTTAACTAGAATATATAATGTTTGTTTAAGTTTAGATTTCATTAAAATCGTATAATGCATTTATTGTAAGCACATTTTTTCGTCTTTTTTTCGTTTTGTTTTTGTTATTGACTCTTAGAACTTAGGCTTAGGCCACAACTTATGACTACGACCCGGTTACCCGATGTGGCCCGGGGTTCTTCGGCGGCGGAGGATAAAAAAAAAACCAGTGACTAAAATAAATACAACACACGCACACAATAACGGTAGGGATTATGTTATGGTAAACGTAAACGTTACAGATAGCTAAAGAAGAACTATTTACACGGCCGGGCTGATTGGCGAATCAGGAGCGGGATCAACGATTAAACGGCCAGAAAGTCACGGGGATCGCCAATTTTGGGACTTAGACGCACCACCACCTGATCATCGCCATCGCCCACTTCAAGGAACGAATTCCAGTCGGCGAGGAAATAGAAGCCGTTCTTCTTTTTGGCCGGCGGCGGCTCCTGGGAGACGGGATCAGGTCCAAATGAATCGGCCAGATCATCCAGGGATCCGTTGCGCGACTCCTCCGTTGTCGAGGAGACGTCGCTGGCCACAGTTGTGGTGCTTGTGCCACTGTCCCCCGCTGCCGAAAGGGTGTCTCCATCGCCCAGGCCCACGTCCAGGCTGATGCGTGTCGGCTCCTGCGTTATCGCCTCCGGCTGTGGATCAGCGACGGGCTTGTCGGTGCTGCTGCTGCTGCTCTGTCTGCGTGGCTTTGTTGTGTCCATGCCCGTTGGCAGCGATTGCAGATAGAGTGCATCCGCCTGCGACTGCGACTGTGACTGCGTCGCTGCTGGCTTCGTCACGTCCAGGCTTACGTTGAGCTGCTGCAGTTGCTGCAGATTGCTGATCAGGCGCTGCAGCTCATCCAGATTGTCGCCCAACTGTGGCTGCGGCCGTTTCTCTGGCTCCGGCTCCGGTTCCGGCTTGGCCAGCTGATAGTTCAGCTCACTGAACTCGGCCATCAGATCGCCATCAAGCACGCCATCCTGTTCGCTCTCCGTTCCCACATCCAGGTCATCATCGCTGCGACGTCGAAAGCCCGATCCCGCACCCGCGCCCGCGCCCACATCCAGGCTGAGCGTCTGCTCGGTGGCGACGCCAATGCGATTGGCCGCCCGCTTGATGGCCGCCTCAATGATCTTCGTGGCGCTGAACACGGGCAGCTCCACGCTGCTCTCCGTGGTGGGATTGGGCCGTGCTGGCCGCGGTGACGCCGGCCTGATGGTGGTCAGCGAGAAGACCGCCGGCGAGGAGGAGTCCTGTGTGGGCGCTGCTGTCGTTGTTGTTGTGCTCGTCGAGGTTGTGCTCGTGGATGAGCTGGAAGTTTGGAACTGGCTCTCCAGCTGCTGTGACAGCTCCGTGGGCAGGGCCACGCCCAGTTTCTGCAGCTGTTGCGTATTGTAGAGCAGCTTCTGCAGCTCCGCCAAATCGGATTGCTTGGGTGTTGGCTTCGCTGCCGCAACCGGAGCTGGCGTCACGGTCTTATAGATGGGCTGCATGTGCTGGTAGCTCTGGCGCTCGCCGTTGTCCTCCAGGCTGCTGAAGAACTGCTGATACTGCTCAAACTCCTGGTCCCGGCCGTGGCCGTGGCCGTGGCTCAGCTGCGGATGCGCCGGCTGGGCCATCGCAAATTCGCGCAACTCCTCGCTGGAGCTCAGATCCGTTGCCGTTGCCGTTGTCGTTGTCGTTGTCGGCATTGGTGTTGTGCCACCCGATCCGCCCGGTCGGCTGTAGACGGGCAGCTCCAGCTTCAGGTCCTGGGCCGGCTCCGCGGGCTGCGCGTAGACAATGTGGGCACCGTTTAGGCTCTTCACGTTCTGGGTGCGCACGGAGGCCGCGGTGACCAGCTGATGGCTGGTGGTGGGTCGCGCCTCCTGCAGCTGGACGCGCTCCAGCTCCTGCACCT
This sequence comes from Drosophila micromelanica, assembly GCA_004143825.1. Lineage (NCBI taxonomy): Eukaryota > Metazoa > Arthropoda > Insecta > Diptera > Drosophilidae > Drosophila > Drosophila micromelanica. The sequence goes on along the minus strand of SCDY01002012.1, from coordinate 17,804 downwards.
TGCTGAGCAGCTTCTGCAGCTGCACATAGTCCTGCGGCTGCACGTCCTGCAGCAGCCCGTTGCTCCGCTCGAGGCTGTCCAGCGGTCGCTGGCGCTGCTTCGACGTCGAGGCGGCCGTCGAGATCTCAACGGTGCCCAGGCCCTGGTCCTGCGGCGATGCGAGCGCCAGCTGCTGCAGTCGCGCATAGTCATTGCTGGGCAGGCTCTGGCCGGTCAAGCCCACCGCTCGCTCCCCAGCGGCCACGTTGCGCGTGCTGAAGCCCGGCGTCGTCGCCTGCGGCTGCTGCAGCTGCTCCAGTTGCTGCACGCGCGTGATCAGCGCCTCGAACTGTGCGTGATCCACGGCAGCGGTCGCTTTAGTCGGACGAGCAGTGGTGCTAGTGGTGCTGGTGGTGCTGGGGGTAGTGCTCTTGGCCACCTTCTTGTTGTTGCGCGCCTGCTCGTAGAGTCGCTCCAGTTCGCTGTCATCGCTGAGCAAACGTTGCAGCTGCAGAAGATCCGCGGCGCCCAGCGCCGAGTCCAGGCCCAGCCCGAGACCCAGGCCAGCTGCCGGCTTGGGCTTGGGTTTCGGTCGCGCGGTGGTGCTGCTGGTGGTGGTGCTGGTGGTGGTGGGTTTGCTGGCGGCCTTGCGCGCCGCATTTGCCTGCTCCAGCTGTTGGAGCTGCCGCAGGATGAGCTGCAGCTCGCGCGCATCGTTGCTGGCTGGCGTGCTGCTGGTGGTGCTGGTGCTGCTGGTGGTGCTGGTGAGGCTGGTGGCTCTGGTGGTGCTTCTGGTTGGCGCTGCTGTGCTGCTGCTCACGCTGAACCGATTGCTGAGCGTGTGGGCGCCGGGACTGGTTGCCTTCAGCACGTTCTCCGGATTGATCTTGAGCTTCTCCAGCTCCTGCAGATTCTGCAGCAGCTTCGACAGCTCGTCCGTGGAGCTCGCCGCCGGCTGCTGGTTGCCAGCGCTGGCGAAATTGATGTCAATGTTCGGATCGATGCGGCGTCGCGGCTTCTTCGGCTCGATCAGCAGGGGAGCTCCGTGGGTGATCAGCTGCGCCGTTGGCAGCGTTGTGGGCGGCGCCGCTGTCGTTGTTGTTGTCGTGGTGGTGCTGGTGGTGCTGGTGGGGCTGGTGGTGCGGCCACCCTTCGACTGCAAGCGCTCCAGCTCCTGCAGGTTCTCGAGCAGCTTGGCCAGCTCCGCGTTGCCCTGCAGCGGCAGCCTCGCGGTGGCCGTCGACAGCTCCGTGTGGGCGCCCGTTGGCTCCTCGGTGGGCGTGGCAGCGGCAGGCGACTTCTTCAAGGCCTTCGGTGATTTCTTCACAATGCCAAACCGCGTGAGATAGCCCTCCACCTCGGGCTTGACGCGCAGCTCCTCGCCAATGTTGAGCGGCTTGAAATTGGAGTAGGCATCTGGCCGAATCCGGGCACCCTGCAGTCCGCGCAAATCGGCCACAGCCACCACCTGCGGCTGCGGTGCACTCTCCGCCGGATAGTAGTCGTCAATGGCGTAACGCTTGTGCGTGCTCTGCCCGCCGCCGGCGCCACCCACAATGCCCAGGGATTCGAGGATGTCCGCCACGGGCTTAACGGTGCTGCTGCTGGTGCTGCTGGGCACCGGCGGCCTCGGCTTGCGCAGGAACTGCGCATTCTTGGCGCTGTAGTGCGAGCTGAATCGCTGCGCGGTCGGCACTGCCGGCACCTTGGGGTAGTCATAGCCCTGCGGCCCGGCCCTGGTCACCGGCTGGAAGTCCATGCTGGGCTTGCCCAGCGACGGCGCCAGCTGGTACATGACCGGCGCCGGCGCCGGCGGATGGTATGTGGTGGCTGTGGGCGCCGGATGCAGCTGCTTTTGCAGGCTGGCAAATGCGGGCTTGTATGTGGTTGCCGCCACGGCGGGATTGCCGCCGGGCACGGTACTGCGGGGCATGGCGCTCGGATCGGGCGTCAGGAACTTGATCGGATTGGGCGGTGTGTAGGCGTCAATGACGCGCGTCACCGGCGGACGCGTGTACAGCTCCTGCAGGTTCTCCTCGGTGTTGTTGTCCGTGTTGTACGGCAGCACCAGCATCAGCGCCCGCATGCTGTCCGCCCGGTTCATGTCGCCCGCCTCAATGCTCTTCTCGTACTCCTCCCGGGTGACCTTCTCGTACAGCTCCTCGATCTCGCCGCTGCCAAAAAACAGAAAAAAAAAAACAAACCAAGCGCGCTTAGACGAATCCCTCACCTTGACTTGGCACAGCACATTTCACTTACCGCGTTAGCCGGGGCAGCGCCGGATCGTTGGCCAATATTTTCTGCACTTCGTCAATTGTCTGTTCGATTTCCCGCGGCTGAAAGAAGCTCTTGTCCAGCTGCTGCACGTAATTGGCGCCGCCCAGCTGCCCCTGCTGCTGTATGGTGGGCAACGCCCCAATCCTGCCCAGCAACATCGTCAGCTGCAGCATCAGCATCATCCGGATTGAACTCCTCATTTTTGGAGCGCTGCAAAACGGGAGGTTAGTTAACTTAAAGGGTTTTCGAGTTGCATTACAATTTTTTTTTAACTATACAAATTTTCAAATTTGGGAGATATAAATATTCGCGGCTTATCTAACAGTATATATGGATGTATGGATTTTATAAATTTGCTAATTTAAAAACGTTTTTTGTGCAATCCTTAGAGGAGTAATCTGTAAGTAATCTGTCATATATAACTTAAATACATATATAACTTAAATCGATTTATCACGCCAATTATATAGAGCAAACCAATTTTTTTCCTTCTAAAATAAATATATAATCGTTATGAGATTTCCAGAGCTTATTAAGAGTAAGAGCTAATATTTGATTTGCGTTTTTTTTTTTGTTTTTTTGTTTTATCAATATTGAGATAGATATGATAAGAAACCCATGTATTGAAATCGATTTTTATCGGTATTGATGAAACGGTGTCCTACGTATGGATTATAAAATCTGAAGTCAAAAAGTTTAGATCACTAGCTTTTGTAGTTTCCGAGATCGAGAACGTTTACACAAATAGACTGACAGACAGACATAGCTAATTCAACGCAGCTTGTCCTCCTGAACAAGAATATATATTCTTTTTGGGGTTCTTTCTGTTACATACGTTTGTAGAAAACCACCCACTTTCAATGGGTACAGGGTATATAAAAATGTTTTGCGAGCTGAAAGTGTGGTTAAATAACGCCAGTTATCTTTATAATTAAACAGAAACGATTAAAGGCAAAATTCCACACGATAAAGGAATGTGGAAATCTGTTAGGTTTTGTGGAAGCTTTGTGAATGTGAGAACTGCTCAGAGAAACGTCGCACAGCGAAAGACATTTTAGCTGGACTTAAACTGGCTGCTGGATAGTTCCAGACCATTTCGGAATGACAGCCAAGGCGCAGTTAGCAGTTAGAGTGCCATTTCCAGTTACAGTTGGAGTTCAGTACACATTCCAGTTGCAGTTGGCCATTTAGAATGCGCGGCACGTAGCCAGGTTAGCCAGGTTAGTCAGGCGAGCAGCGGCATTGAGAGAGCCAGAGCCAAATACTTTTGCCATAATCGTTGTCTGCTGTGAATGCATTTGTATTTTATGACTTTGTTGTTTTTTTTTTGTAAATATCATTCATTTTGACAAGATTACCTAACAGTTGAGCTTGCTAACGGCTTCGCTGCTGGACACTAAAACCATGTCAACGGCAGCTAGCTCCACGTAGACGCCGTCGCTTTCTACGGCACTCATTAAATTTATGATTTAACTACGGTAATTAAGTGAAAATTAAACGCTTCGATAGGCCAGGTAGCAGGAGTACTCGTACTTGCCCAGTCGGGCTGCAATGGACCGTAAAAAGCAGTTCCGCACAAACGGCAAAGAGCTGGTCAAGATCGATGTGGCGCTCGTCAATGCTCTTGCGTCATATTTGGCCAGGAGGATCGCCACCTCTCTCTATCTCTCTCTTTCTCTCGAGCTCTCTTTGTTGCTCGCCACAATGATTTTGAATAATAAATCATAAGAAAATAATCTATTTCAATTTTTACTGTTGATCATTCGTTATTGCAACTATTTTTTATGGCTTCAAAATTTCACATAGTAAATATGTCGTCTTGTCTGATTTCTGGCTGTCAGTTTTGACAAAGTGTGTTTCATGCAATTCACTCAAATATTTTGTTTTTCCGCTTTACGCTTGGCGGAAACCCACTTGGCAGTTAGCTAAATTGTATGGCATTTCAATTCACAGTCTTTCATTGTGCCCACAGAGTATTTGTGACAGCAGAAATTGAGTGAATATGATCTGATCGGACCATCGCGTGGCCGATTTGTAATTGACCAGAGATATATAGATCAAAGCCAGCTACCGATGGCATTGTAGTTAATGCTTAGTGATAATGCCAGTGATAATGATATAATGCCAATTGCCTGGCTTGATTTCAGTTTTACATTAATTTGCGGGCAACCACAAAACAAACGTCATTCAAAGTTAATTCGAAACCTAACAACAATTTTCGGCGAGCTTGTGGTAAAGGTTAAATACACGAAAAAATTGTTTGATTTTTTCAGTTTCTAATATAATCAGATTAGATCTATGTTAGAAGCAAGTTCATAATAAACAAAATCAATGTGAACAAAAGTAAATGTAAGTTTATTTTCTTTGAATTATTCCACAAAGAAAATTCTGCAAACTTGCCACCAAAAATATATAGTATTTTTTAAGAAAAAATTGGTATTTAATTTTTTTATCTAATAGCTTGTATTTTAAATTATGTTCCAACTAAAATAACATTATGTTCATTGCAATTTTTACGTACATATATTTATGTATATTTACTCAAAAATCAGTGAGAATAGGAGCTTTTTATTTACTTAAAAAAAAAAACGAGGCTAGAAATTATATAATTTTAAGGGAAAATTGGACCTAGTTAGAAAAATATGATTTAAATTATAGCAAACATAAAAATTCGTGGACTTTTGACAAAATTATAACAGCTCCAGTTTTATGCATGGAAAGGGTATTCAAGGTGCTTTTGTGCTTTACGAATCGAAGTTTTTAGCTATTTTGCCAATAGCAAATAGCCATTTCCTAATGCAACACGTCGTATACATAATTTTCACGTTTTTGCATATCCATTTTTGCAATACACAAAGCAAAATTCGATTAAACTTCAAATGTTAAAAAAAAATTGCATTTTAATTTCATAATCGCTATCGCTATGCGTGTCTCTATATATATATATATACAACATATATATTTGTGTGTGTTACATTGGCCGCAATCAAAACGCAAATAATTTGTTTCAATTGCGGCAACAAACAACAACAACAATAACAGCAACAACAACAACAACAATAGCATAAAATGTGAGCTAATCTTTGGTGAGTGCGTTTCCAATCCGCCGGCGACGGCGACGGCGACGGCGACGTCACTGAAGCGCATTAAACGTCAACGTCGACTGCGCTGCAGCCACCGCACATGCGCATGTGCATGTATATGTGTGTGTGTGTGTGTGTGTGTGTGTATGGTTGTGGCAACAATTAAGTTGCTGTTAAGTAATTTTTGCCGTTTGTTATTGTTATTAGCATTATAAACCACATACTTCACATCGTTCATATTTATATATATTATATATGTATGTAAGTATGTACAACGGCCTAGTCCCTGTGTGAAACACTTGAAACAAATTAAAACGTGTCGTATTATGATTGTTTGACATTTCAATTTCATTTTCATTTTCTTTATCATTTCATTTGTTATTCAACCTGACACATGGTTGAATCATTTAGACGGAAGTAAAACTGTCGCAGTGCTTGGGGTCCAACAACTTTGACATATGAAGTGCGGCCCGAATAGGTAATAGGCCAAGTGGAAAACGTTTTAAATGTTGGCTTTAATTGTAGCTCTCAGCTAACTTCTAGCTGTGTGTTATGAATACGTTACGTAAAATAACCAGAGTTTTTGATGTTTTGAATAGCACATATATACATATATAATAGTAATAGATTTAATTAGGAATTCAAGTTTGCAACTTTAATTTGCAGAAGTATATAATTTTGATTTAAAAAGCAATTTTGATTAAATGCAACATCAAAAACTCTGGTATGTGTATGCAATAAATATAATGTATTTGCTATGTTTATATTTATTTATAGATACATCAATTTAAAAGTTTGCAACTTCAGTTTGAAGATTTTTATAATTGTTGATTTAAAATTTTAGCTTCCAAGTATTTATTTTAATGGACTTTTGGATATTCCACTTTCAGAGAACTCACTTAGCAAACATAAAAGCTGCGTTTGTTGTGCTGTTTTTTTCTTTTTTTAAATGAGAAAATATTAGTGTGCTTTAAATAAAAATAAAAATAAATAATAATAAAATAAATAATATTTTCATTGCAAATAAAATCTTTTCAAATTGTTTGATTAGAGAATATATATGTATTCCTTCTAAGTAGAGTATAAAATTAAATTACGATAATAGTATAATAATAAAATAATAATACCAAATCAATTAGTGAGTGGCGTTGCACTTGGCTAGCCCTTGGATGGAAATGACTTTAGCCCTGAACTTTTCAGTGCAACTTTCTTGACGCCAAAATTCGCTTGACCTCCCTCATTACTAACAACAACAACAACAGCAGCAGCAGCAGCAACCACTTTGAGTACCACATTAACAATGCAATTTAAAGCAATCATCAAAGTCCACATTATAAGCAAAACTGAGCACCAATTGACTTGCCTGTAACTTTTTTGCCATTGTCCATTGTTGCTAGTGGAGCAAAAAAAAAAAACATAGATACAAAGTCAGAAAATGAGACACAGATGGAGTTAGTCCACTTCATTAGCTTAGTTAATCAAGAGCACAAAAGTACTCTGATAATATGGTTCGTAATTAACGTGACCTTCAAAAGGCCGACTTAGTTATTTTTAGAGATTTTTTTTTGTTTTTTTCAAGAAAATACTAAAAATAGTGCACGGCAATCAGTTGAGCTCTTGTGAAATCAAAGTGGGTTAGCAACAAAACTTCAAATACATGCGCCGCACCCTTTTGTCGTCAGCGCGACTGTTTAAAGAAAGTTGAGTTTTAAGAATTGTTAATTCAACATAATTTATGGTACAGCTTTATTGGTTTATCTTTGAAAGCGCTGGAAAATGGTTGAAAGTTGCAAGATCAGAGTAAAGATCCGAATTATGATAGTCTAGACAAAATGCATCCGCTGGCCTATTGTTAAACTGTAAACTAGATTAAATATCACTAAAACAAAAACCCAATTTAAAATTGAAAATTCAAAATCTAATCTAAAAAGTCATTAAAATAAAAAAAGAAAAACAAATTTTCCTATTAAAAAAAAGTTGTTTTGGAAAAGCTGTAATCAAGATAAAAAATTAAAGCCATGAAAAGACTTGAGGCACAATCTTGCAATTACTTTTAGCTATATGATCGAAAGACTTAAGGCACAAACTGGCTGCAATTACTTTTAGCTTTGTACTTGTTAGCTTTATGATTTCATTATAGAACAAAGCCATGATACTGGGCAAGAATTAATCACTAATTGCAATACTGATATACCTTAATCAAAAGACTTAGGACACAAACTTGCTGCAATTGTTAAAACTGGATATCTCTGCTGTTGGAAAACATAACACTTGATTATCTGATAGCGCATCTGTTGTAATAATTTGACAGCCGTGGCATTTAAAAAGACTTTGGGCACAAACTAGCTGCAATTACTCATAAAGTTTTTATGAAGTCTTAAAGGTGTTTTCAGATGGTAAGGTCGTCTGCTACCATTTCCGGTATAAACTGTTGAGAAAGCGCCGCTGGGCGGCAAACTGCTAACTGCTGCTCTCACTTTAGTCAATTAGTCAGTGGCGACAAGTCGCGTAAAATTCATCAACTTCAAATTGCGGCGCTTCATTAGCCAAGCGCCGCAGATGGTGTGAGAGAGAGAGAGAGAGAGAGAGAGAGAGAGAGAGAGAGAGAGAGAGGTCGGCCGAGAAATTGAGATGGACAGCCAGGCTGAAAAAAAGAGACAGGGCAACTTATACGCACCACTTTTACTGCAACTTGTTACAAATGCTTGTTGCTTTTGGGCTGATTTTTTTTTTTGCAGCAGCAGCAGCGGTTTTTACACGGGTTTTCCTGCTTTTTTGTCAGCCTACTGGCCGGACTGGCTTTTAGCTTATGGCAAATTTGCAAGTATTTGTTGCTGCTGCTGCTGTTGCAGTTGCATTGGCAGTTGCTGCTGCTGCTGGCTTGGCTAAATTCTATTTAAGCCAAGTGGCAAGCGTTGCCTACATATGACAAGTGAATGTTGTTTTGGGTGGCCAGGAAAAGAAACGCAGACTTTAAGCCAAGCCAAAAGCAAAACCAATATCAAAAGCAGGCTAAAACCAAGCAGCCGGCTATAACTTTGGCAATAGTTTCAATTGCATTTTTTTTTATGCTTATACCATATACAAGTACTATTCACTTTTCGCATTTTAGCGCATATTTTTATTTATATTATATATATATTTATTTTGCACAACTTTTACCCAGTCAATTAGTTTTTACCTTTAATGAATTTAACGCTTAATTTTATTATATTATTGATTTTGTTTCTAGCTTTGTTTTTTGGTCTGTTGCCTTTGTTGCTTTTGTTGTTGTTGTTGTCGGTGTTTCCCTTTTTATTAACACTTTCACCTGTGCCACAAAAAACAAAAAAAACAAAATAAAAAATCAAAACCAAATATGAAACACTTTTAGCTTTTAATGCTCACTTTTGCTTATTTAAATTGTTGTTACAGTCGCTTGTTTTTTTTAGTATTATTTTTATGTTATTTTTATGCTGTTGTTTATAATTGTGAAAAGGTGTTGTTGTTTTGTTGTCTTGTAGAAATTATTACACTGTCAGCAATATTAATTGTTTGTTGACTTTTTCAGTAATTTTTTGTGCTTCTGGTTTAAATAAGAATTATTTAATTATAGTTTTTATGATGGAAAGCATATATTTAAATACTTTATACATATTCTATATACAAATAGGTGTTTAATTCTATCTATAAGAATCTAAGCTATATATAGATTTTATTAGTAAGTAGATCCAAGTCGGCTATATTAAAAGCTAACAGACAGTAGACCATATAAAGGCAGTTTAAATTTTACAATTCTCACAAGGTTTAAGCCTTTGATGGATTTAAAGTCAGGGACAGAGATAACTGATTAATTACTATCAAAACCACATGTATATTTTTTTTTATGTATATGGACTGTTGTTTAGCTTGTTTATCAAATACAAGACAAGATTTAATTAGCATATTGGGTTGAGCTGTTGCAATATATTTTGATCATTTGCATAATGGAGCCCCTGCCCCTTGGCCACCCACACGTTGCCCACGCGATCGGATGTTGTCAAGGTCATTTGGTCATTGATAGGCAATTTTCCAATTATCAGTTTTCATTTCTTTTTTTTTTTTCTGCAACACAAAACCAATTTTTCAATTTTTCAATTACATTTTCAAAAACTTTGGCGCTTCGCTGCGGCCTCGCCTTGTCTTGGCACGTCTTCGAAAATATTTCACCAATTTTTTCGTTTTTCAATTTTTATTTTATCCAGGTGTTAAACTTTCGATGCACAAGTTAACTAAAAAGCAAACAACAACAAAAATACAAATTTAACGTGAAACTACAAGGGGTTGTCTGTGAGCACGCGACTTCGACTCCGACTCCGACTCCGTTTCCGACTACGACTACGACTACGATTACGACTTGGAGGTGAACGTGGAGTTGTAGGCTTGGCGCATGCGCGGCCTGCAGACCATTTTCAATGAGCGTTCGAATTATACTGAACGGGTTGGACCGACGCTGACAACGCTGCCGGCGCTGCTGTCGCCGCTGTCGACGCCGACGACGCCGACGACGCTTAACATGTCTCAGTCTCTGGCTCAGGTGAACTGCGTGTCCAAAAGAGAGCGGCAAATGGGCGAGCTTCTCAAGAAGCTCAAAACTGGTGCTGGGAATGCATCATGAATATTTGGATTTCGATATAGATTTTATGCCAAATTGATCAGACTGCTCTCTTGCTGCGCCGCAGCAACTTAGCATTAGCTGATGCATTGTGATTGCTATTGTTGCCGATGTTAGCTCGCCTCGCTCACCTTGACCAAGTACACCTGTGCGATGCTGAGGCACTTCGAATATACCATATGGAGGGGGCCAGAGGGCAGGGCCAGCACCCGGCACAGATGCATGCATTCTATCGTACAGGTTTCAACTGAATCGGCATCGGCATCTGCATCTGCATCTGCATCTGCATCTACATACATTCAAATCTTGGGCATTTAAATGCCACTTCTTATTTCTCCCATTTCTCTTTGGCCAACAAATACGCACTGTGATCATCATCTTGATTTACGGTCTTGGTTGATCTGTCTGCTCCATTTCGGGAATATGGCCACTTGATGCCAGCCGCTTGTTGAAATTGATTTGGAATGTGATTACGATTACGTTGTGTTTTGGTTTATAGTTTGCTTCAGCTTTGGCTTTGGCTTTGTCTTTGGCCAAGCCATTATTGCATAATCAATGTATGTATATTGAGTGGAAGCCTATATATATGTACATAAATACACACACACACTCGTGTTTTTTTATATGTTTATAAATAAATTTATATATATGCCGATCACATTGCATTGCGTCGACTCTCGATGCACTCAGTCTCTTGGTACTCACTAATGAAACTGGAGCATTTCGTGCATTGTGATTTGTTTTTTTATGTGCTCCTGACCATTTTGATTACCGTTTGCTGCAGTTGGTCAAAGATCAATAAAATCTTTTAAAATATATAAACATATAAATATTATACATAATCTCTCGAATTCAGTTGACTTTGAGAATGACATTTTATCATAATATATCATAATAATATATATAATATAATAATATAATTATTATTTTTGTACTTTTGGAAAAATATTGCCTTTTTTTTGTGAAAGCTGTTAGTGACCTCATATCAGTTACCTGTCTGTAAAATATGGTCTAAATAGTCTTAAATTTGCGGAAAATGTATAGATTAAATTAAATTGGCACGCCCCCGCAGGCCGTATTAAAAAAATTTCAACACTATATTACAAGCTTAAAGTCTCTAGCTTCAACAGCGGCAAAGACAATTAGGTTTATATGGATAGCAAACCCAATATGCTGTTAAAACTTCTTGAACGAGTATAAAAACTGGCTTTGTTTTTCATCTGATCTTAAAATTTAAAAGTCCTTGAGACAGTGATAAGTACTCGACTATAGGATACCCTGCAGCCAGCCTCAAGCAAAAGGTTTTAATTAATCTTTTAATTGCACTTGCTTAAAAAACACATGTGTACAGGGTATGTAAAAACGTGAATCTGTTAATAAGTTTGCTGTCTAAAGCGAAATAATAATTTTTAAATAATGTTTTCAAAACAATTCATGTGCTCATTACAAACCATTTTAACAAATTCTTTAGTTCTGTCTTAAAATTCAGCTTCAGTTTCACAAAAGATTGAACTGCAGACTTATAAATATGTGTTTTAAATGGCTGTTATTTGTTTATTTTCTGGCAATATTCGCGTTGAACATGTTTGTTTTATTGTATTTTGCTACGCGGCCCCCCCCCCCTCCCCCTCCCCCAGTCGCTGTCATTGCATATGATTTTTGCTTTGCACGCTTTTGCTCGAAATAATTAAAAACGATTTTAGCAACAAATTTGTAACATTACCATTTTCGGGCTGGCATTTACCAGTGTACACCAAAATAATAAAAGATGTTTTACTACTCGGTTCGTTTCAGCCCAGACCGTGTCTGCCCTTTGTTGTCTTTTGGTGACAACATTTGACATGATTTGTCGCTGACGCGGCAATTTTGCCTAAAAACAAAAATGAAGACAAGCAAGTCGAGCGTACTTAACTAGAGCACACCCTCTACTAAGCTCCTATGGGCCAATAAATAATACACATTTCCGTGTACCTGCCCAAAAATACCCACAGACATGTTGTTCATTATATAAGCAACATAAATATCTGTAGGTACTAATTTAATTTATAGCACTAGACAATTCCCTTATTTTTCCTACTTTGAAGTAAGCAACTATTGTTTCTTTCTCTTTCTTGTTATTTGAGCCTTTCTACGCGATTTTCATGATTTCAAGTAATGTCTTTAGACTCTTTTCTTTATATTAATTATACATATTTTATTATGTTCTACGGTTCCAATGCTTTTATTAAATTCAATATTGAACTGATTTTATGCTTACTATCTTAGGAATATTTAAAATAGCAATACATATATTTTTTTCTCATCCATTAATTTTTAATATTTATAAATAGTTGGATTCAGTAATATATTACATATATATAATATGAAATTAAATATGCGCTTTGCTTTGTGTCAAAACACATTTTGTGGACACATTACTTAATATAATATTAGAATCTTGAAATTGAATGGGACAAAAAAATAAAGCTAGTCTCAATCGTTCATTATATATATATTTTTTTCTCTGTTACATATAACACTATTTGCATATGTACAGGGTATGCAAACATTCGCTGGATGCGTGTGTCGCTCCAGCTGCGGTTTTGGGCTTGGATTTTCCAGCTCTTTGGCTGACTTTGCCCCATGCACATTGGGCTTGCAACAGAGGCCGGCGAAATGACACTACACAAAACAGCGACATGACTGGCCAACATTTTGGCTGTTGCCGCAAAAAAACAAAAAAAAAAACATAAGTTGTTTTACGAACTGGCTAAGTGCATGTGCACAAAATTAAACCAAACAAAAACCGGAGTTCGAGTGCGGCGAGTGTGGAGTCTGCGTAATCTTTGCCCAGTGTTTTGCATCTCTGATAAGAGACGGGCGTTGGTTTGTCACTCATCTTCAGTGGTATGTTTTTATTTTCGTTTTTGTTGCTGTTATTGTTATTGCTTTTACTTTATGGGGCCATTCACTTTCTCTATACGTGCCTTTTATTTGCCTTTGCTTTTTGCTAGTGGGGGGGGGGGGGGGGGGGGGGGGGGGAGGGGGGGGGGGGGGGGGGGGGGGGGGGGGGGGGGGGGGGGGGGGGGGGGGGCATTTATGATTATGTATTGGCATGTATGCAAATTTCAGCAAAAATTATCCAATCGCCTGACAACGATATAGCCACATAAGCTGTTTCTAATCGCTCGACTTTTTAGCCATTCTCAGCGCCAGGTGCTTCAAGTTGATGACACAATTGGCACAATTTCGAGACGCATTGCATCACATAGTTAATGCGTGCATTGTGCTCCAATTCCTACGGTAAGTAGTCATAACAGCAGCAGCAGCAACAGCAACAACGAGCCAACAGCAAGTGACAAGCAATGCCAAGTTCGTTGCCTAAGTCTTTTGTTAGCCGGCGTCAAATTGATGTCAACGCAGCAGCGCCAAGCGACGCACTTTACGATGCGATCTCTTAACTCATTCACAGGGCCGTAAAGTGCCCAATCAATCAGTGGCCCAAAGTCACAGACGTTGCTAATTAACCACGCTCGTCTGAAATTTACCGCTACATATCCACGCAGTCGAGTGCAGTTAAAGCCTCTGTCTCTTCATCTTCTTGACACGCCTGTTTAGCTGTTTACTTGCCTTGCTTTCCAGCTGGCCAAGTGAAAGGCCTCCGCAGATTGAGTTGAGTATTTTCGTAGGCACAATAAACAAAATTGGGTATTATGATTTTATTGAATGATTTGTCAAGTTAAACAGATTGTAGATTTTGCAAAGATGGTCATTGTATTTGAAAGATTGCGAACAGTAGAGGGATAGTTTTTGTGGCCAAAGAAATTCCTTTTTGTAAATCAAATGATGTCAGCGAGATAAAATTTGAAAAACATAATTGCTCCTCCTACGTTACATAACACTATAATTTTATATATATATATCTGCACTTATAGCATGTATCTGTAAAGTGTACCAAACACAATACAACGTGTTTGTCTCGTTTTGCACAGCTTTGGCTTAGCGCAGCTCAGCTGAAAATTGAAATGAAATTAAAATCTCTCAAGACGCATGCGTCGCTTACATAAAGCCAGACCGCTCCGGATCCGACCATCGACAGACAAGCACACTTGGAGACACTTGAAAACGTTGCCTGCAGCTCACTCACGCAGCTGACCGGCGGACGTCGGACGGCGCCCACAAACTGAACAGGAAGGAAGCACAGCGAAGCGTTCAATTTGCATAAGCAGCTTTTTCGAGTCGCGACGAAAGATCTGAAATCAAAGTTTAGTCACAGTTTTATTTGTTTCAAGTGTGAACGTTAATCTTGGTATATTTCAACCAGCTGTATTTTATTTATGAGCATTTTCATTTTTGACGGCTAACTGAAAAGTAGGCGAAGGTTGCATTTGTTGTTTTGCCTTTTCGATTTGATTTCTGTTTTATTTATGAGGGAACTAAACTTTATTGAAGTTTGGTATGCTAAAAATATTTAAATTTTATTTAACAGTTGCTGCACAAAGTGTTCAACAATATCCAACCAGTTACATGTGTAACCGTAGTATAAAAAACATGATGAAAAAAAAAAAAACTATAATTAGTTGTTGCAATACCAGAAAAATTTTACACATGTATTACCAACTGTCCCTTAAGCATTTTATTTAAGTAATGAACGGTGAAAGGCGCCTAAGCTCAAATTTAAATTTACAACTCGATTTAACCAAAACAAAAAACTATCGAAAATTACTAATAATCGCCACCACTCGATACATCGATATATATTTAGCAGAACCCAAATGTATGCGCACAGCTGTTCGCCGTGTTACATGTGTTCGTGAGTATGTGAGACTATTTATTTCTAACCAAGAGACAAAAGTGAATCAAAAAAGTCAAAACAGAGGAGGCGGGCAGCAAAAATAGTAAGCGCAATAAAAATTACAAATTAGATATTCATTAACACGCGCAATGTGAAAGAAGCAGAGTAAAATTTAGCACCATAAAGGGAACAAAGTGCGACAAACAGTACAGCGTTTGTCCATGTGCGTGTGTATGTGTGTGTCACAGGGATGGTAAATTCTACAATATTTTACTCTTACCCACTAGAAAAGTGACTTGAATATTCAACCTTAAAAGCGATTGGAAAAGGCAATTCTAAGTAGACTGATAAAATATATGAAAATGACATTTTAAAAATTACTCAAAGAATTTAAATTAAAGCTCGTGAAAATTAATTTTCCTTAGTCCAAAGAATTTAACCTTAAAAGGGATCAAATTAATATTTCCAGTTGCACCGGCTACTTGGCATCTAGGAACTGTGACTCCTCACTAATAGATGCGATTGTTCACAGGCACATAAATATCGCCCATCGCTAGCGGACCTGTGTGTGCGTGTGTGTGCGCTTGCGTGTGTGCGGGTGTGTGAATGAAAAACTTGCAACTGTGAAAATATAACCAAAAATAAAGGCGAATCCGTCTCGAGTGCGTTGACTCCTCGCCACAGCGACATCAGCGTAGCCATCAACAGCTGAGAGGTTGCAGCAGCAGTTGAAGCAGGTGAGCCCACATTATACACCGTTCCCCGCTAGCCAACTGGTGCACTCAGCTGTGTCCTCCCGTTTAGAATTGAAACATTTGCTTCTGTTCAGCAGCGGCACCTTGGACGGCCATGGCGGACACGTCGACAGCAGCGACAACTGCGGCGGCCTCCAAGAAAAAGTTGAAGAATAAGAAGAAACAGCAACAACAGCATCCACAAAAGTCAGAGCTGTCAGCTGAGCCAGAGCCAGAACGAGGACCACCCGCAGCAGCAGTCAAGGATGATGCTCACCAGCCCAATGGACACGTCCACTCTCGGGATGAAGATGCGGATGTTGCGCTGATCAACGGCGTATTGCAGAACGTGCAGCTGTGCAATGGTCATGCCAAGGAGGGGGCCAAGGTAAAAACTGCCATGCCCCCAGTGGCGGCCACTGTTAATGGGCATGTCAATAAGAGCGCTGCCATTAACAACAACAATCACATAAACAATAACAACAACAGTAGCAGCAACAACAACAATGTCAACAACAGCAACACCAACAGCAGCCGCAGCAAGAACAACAACAATAATAGCAGCAGCAGCAGCAACAGAAAAGCGAAAAACAACAACAAGACCATAACAACAGTAGATGGAGTAGGACCTGGAGAGGAAACGGACAGCAGGGAGCAGCATATAATAGCTGCTGCCAGCGTGGTAGCAACAAGCAAAAGCACTGCCAACACAGATACAAATGCGGTAACCACAGCTAAGACAACAGCCACGGGCATCGCAACAAGAGGTAGCGCCGAGGACGAGGCGCCTTCCACATCGGCAGCTGCCGCAGCAGCAGCCGCCGCCGCCGTCACTGCGTCGCCCCAGCAACATCTTCAGCTCGATCCTGCCATTACAGCCGATGAGATCGTCTATAAGGAATACGAAGCCGAGCACCAAATGCATGTGAGCTACCCCTTTTAATTGATAAAGTGTGTACAGCATCTAATCCTCTGTTCATTTCGCAGGATATAATGCGTCTGATACAGGCGGAGCTGTCCGAGCCATATTCGATATACACGTACCGCTATTTCATTTACAATTGGCCAAAACTATGTTTCCTTGCCGCGCACGATAATCAATATGTAGGCGCCATCGTATGCAAGCTGGACATGCATATGAATGTGCGACGCGGCTACATTGCGATGCTGGCGGTGCGCAAGGAATATCGCAAGCTCAAAATCGGTACCACGTTGGTGACCAAAGCCATCGAGGTGAGACCTTTAATATAGCTATGGATTAACTGCGGAGTTATTCAATCGTCAATTCACACTATTGCAGGCCATGCTCGCGGGCAATGCGCACGAAGTGGTGCTAGAAACGGAGATGCGTAACGAGCCGGCGCTCCGTTTGTATGAGAACTTGGGCTTTGTGCGTGATAAACGACTGTTTCGTTATTATCTAAATGGCGTTGATGCGCTCCGTTTAAAGCTCTGGTTCAGATGAGCCGACGTAACGTTGGATGATGTCGTTGAAATTATTGTCTAGTGGCCGCCAAGCGAGAGCTCTAAATATGGGAATGCCTTGTTTCGACTATATAGTTAAATCCGAATGTTTTCCTTGGGCTGGCTTCCATATTGTCCGCACGAGCACGGGACTCTTGTTTGTTTGTTTTTTTTTTTTTTTTTTTTTTAAGTTTATATATACATATATAAATATTATCTTTCTTAGGCGTTTGTTTGTCGTTTAATTATTTCTCACGTGGCGCATGACAAACAATCTTTTGTACCTATGAACTAGGATTTACAATTTTACCTTTCTTTAATTAATGTATGTAAATTATTTAAATAATTTAGACGTATGGCAAACATAACTACCACACAAGCAGTAATAGTAACAACAACACTAAGAACAACAAACAAATACATGGAAATAGAAACCTTACATATACAAATATGCAATACGTGATTTACATACTTACATAATTACAAAACAGATTCAGAAGCAATAACTGACTGCATTAAATTGTACATTAAATATTAACGCTCTTACAATCTTAAACGCATAAACAACAAGAACTAACACAAAAAACAAACACACACACACATATATACTTATATTAACAAAATATACATATTTATCTAGGAATATGTAATTAAAACAACAAACACTTGCAAAAGATACATACAAACATACATGTATATGAATAAACATTTGAAAGCGAACACATAAAATCGACATTTATATATATATAATACATACATACATACATATACAATACGAGTGTCAGTATGCATTTATAACAAAACACTATATATATATATATATATATATATATATATATATATATATATATATATATATA
>SCDY01002011.1:0-19043 GCA_004143825.1 Drosophila micromelanica | reverse complement strand
CAGAGTCCTTAGTGATCATGTCCTGTGTCGGAATCTCCTCTACAATAGTACGTAGATCCACTAGCTCATAGGAATCGGTGCAAGGCAAATACCAGATCAAACCTGGTCCATGTGAGCCCTGCCTAAGTGGAGGATGCTCTTGCAAAAAAATTTACCGTGTAATTCAATATGCTTTACCTTATACGTCCCAGACGAAAGAATATAGCTCGGTTAAATTCCCACACAGTAACATAACAGGCATATAAGCTAAAGGGAAAGGTGATGACAACGACAATCCACGAAAGAACAATTGCAGCAGTCTCAAAAGACGCCATATTTTTGTTTTCACCTTCAAAGGATTGGATTAAGATATATATATATATATATATATATATGTGCTCGTATGGAAGAGTAATCGCTTAATTACTTGTTTTAAGATATTCTTTTCCTCGCCGTCGAGGTTGTTTATCTCTTTCATCGTCTGCATTTCCCTGATTATTATTATATGCATTTTCTATATTACTGCGTTCGGGCATCCACAAAGACGAAGAATCCATAACGACAAATTTGGCAGTTATAAATATATTAAAAACTGAATTTCTTATAGTAATTGTTTGAAAAATCATTGAGTTATTGATTCATAAAATGAGTATTTTTAACAAAAATTTAAACTGATTGTATGGGGAGTGTCTTAATGAGATAATTTAAAGCTAGGCTACACTTTATGTGTATTAATTTGACTAGATTAAAGTACTTTATTCTATCTTATTTGAAATGCAGGCTGCGCCTACAAGTTTGCATAATATTTTAAGAAAAGTAACTGAAAACTTTTAGATTTATATGCAATTGCATTTTAGACAATTTCACAGAAAGCCAAACTTTGGGAAAACAAACAGAGTGCTTGAAGCCAGTTGATTCGTCCACGGAATGCCCTACAACTATTTGATAATCTGCTAATAAATGAGCTCTCTGTCAGCAGATTAAAAGCTCATACATTTTATACCAATACAGTTAATTGCTACATTTATAAGGAATGCATCACACTTACTTTTAATACATACAACATAGGGTATTAAAACATTGTAAGAAATATGTGCAATGGTCAAAATTGTCCGGAAAAATGTGGGGGTCAGAATAAAAAAAACTTTGTCACTGAAAGTTGCCAAAAAGTTGGCAGTCGAAAAACTAAAAACTTTTGTTTTCTCGCCTCCTTTTTTATGAAGCGACAAGCAAATGGCAACTGGCAACTGCCAAAAGACAAAGGCCAGCGAGACTGTAAGGGGTGAGGATGTTGGGGAGTAATAACTTCGGAATGACTTTTGTTGCTTCCTTGTAATGCATTGTGCGGCAACAGCAGCTCGCTCTCTCTCTCTCTCTTTCTCACTCAACTTTTTCACTCCGTGACCACATGTGCCAGCCCAAAAGTTTTTGTCCACCCGCTGCCAGATTCATGCGACCCCATCATAAAGTAATTTATGTGATTTGCCCTTCCTCATCTCTGATTGCAAATGCAGCACCATATGGTCAGCACCAGGCAGCCAGCCAATTGTCTCGGGTAGCAGTAGAGAATTACTCTATTATGTTTTGGACTCATCAAATGGCAAACATCCGCCTGATGGGGGCATAAAGTTATTAGTCCACAGGGAACGGCTGACCGCAGTATACGATCTAATTCCATCAGCTGACTAAATGAATGCCACATCAGACTAAACTAATCCGTCATTGTCAGCATTTGTAATGGAATACGATGGCATCACAGTTCTACATACATATATCACAGCATCGGTAGACTGTCGGGTATATATATATTAAATCCCGAATAATGCATTTAAGGCAAACGGAATTGCAATAAACTTTTCCTTTTACAATTATTTAATTACAAAGTTAGCGCAATGTGGTATAATAGAAGGGTTATTCAGACAATTAACGACATTTGTAGTTTACTAATGTAAACCGTATATGTTAAGTGTCCGACTAAAAAACCGACCGTGGCGACTGTAAGTTACGCTCACAAATATTGTAAAACTAAAAGGTTTTCCATGTAAATGGCTTAAAAGAGATTTAAGCTATAAATAAGGCAAAAAATTGTTCATAAATAAATGCGATTATTTTTTAAATCAAGTTACCTATTGAACTTTTGGCATAACGTATTTTTGATAGTAATAACATAAGTACATATACACTTGAAAATCTAACAACCAGTTAAATATTGAAAAAAAATAAAAAAAAAATTTTTTTATTGAAAAATGTCAAAAACAGACGCAGACGAGAATGAGGAATTACGGGAAGCCATAAGACTGAGTCAGTTAGGTGAGTATAAATATAAATATATATATCTACATTTGAAAATGGAAATAATCTTAATCTTGTTTTTAACAAGATTTCAGCTCTCTGCGGACTACGCTCATAGAAAACGTAATGCGTGCTATGAACGACACTTTTCAACGCGTGAAGATCTCGCTGATTTTGCCAAAAGTGATTTCGGATCGCGATGCTTTGGCCAAAGTACTAGCTGGTACTCAATACCAGGAGGCCATACGACTGGTGGACGACTTTATTCGCAGACGTGATATTATACTGAGGGAAAAGCGACCGCCATTGATGGACCATGGCATGATCCGTATTATTGATTACTTCCAGGTCAATTCTGCGATGTACTCGTTGTTTCCCGTGCACATGAACAATATGTCTGCTAATGAGCGGAAGCTTCTGACCACCTTTGAGAAGCTCATAAGCATAGCCAGAACCCATCTGGATCGCGATGCGAAAACACAAATACAGCACGAACGAGAACTTCAGGGTGTCTTTAGGGAGAAGGCACAATTGCAGAGCGAACTAGGGGTCCTTGAGAAAAAATGTCAAAAATACCTAGACGAGGAGAGAGCAATAGCAGATGCCAAGGAAGCATGTTTGGCCAAATTAGAAGAGGAAATGAAAGTGAAAAAGGAACTGCACGAAGCGAAATTTGAGCGTGAAACGTGAGACTCACACTGCCTATAAACAAAACAGAAATACATATATTTTTATATTTTAAATTATTCCAGAGAGCTATGTCGTCGTGAGGCACAAATGAATTTTAAGCACAGCCAGGATAGGCAATTAGAGCTGTTAGAAGATTTAGAAAAGATTAGATTTGAGGACCAAAAACAGATGAAGGATATCAAGAAAGCGAATAAAGAGGCATTTGATGAAAGGTAAGAAAAAAAAAAGATATATAAATAATATATATATATAAATAATACAAATATATAAATAACAATACATATTACCAATAGAAACAAATTGATAATACAGCTGCAGGGCATTATAAGAAAATACGATACCGTGATCGGTGACAAAATGATTGAAAAAATTGAGTTGACAGAACTTTTAAATGTGGCTAATGCAGAGCTCAAAGAGTTTATGGTTTTCTATCGTAAAGAGGCGGCCGTTTACAATGAGATCGTTGTTAAGCGCGAAAAAGAAGAAGAACGGGTCAAACAACGGAAAATATTATTATATAGTATGAATCGCGCCGCACGAATAATTCAAAGATATTGGCTCGCATGGCGCAAACATATGCAAAAGAAAAACCGAAAGGCCGCAAAAAAGAAAAAATAATATAATGGAAAGAAAAGTGGAAAAAGTTACTAAGTGAATTGGCAAAATTATAAAAAATTAAAAAAAGGTGTTAGTACAGAAAAACAAGAAAACGTTATATGTAAAAAAGTGTTCAATAAGTTATTTACTTAAAAGAAAAATTTAAGAAAACTTAGAAGCAAATGCAAAAAAAAGCAATAATAAAAAAAAAATAAATAAGAAAACTGGTAGTAGAAAATAAAAACCAACTCATGTAAATTATATAATTGTGGCAGGAAATTGTAATTGAATAAAATTTGAAGCTAAAACATAGTAACCAAATTAAATTATGTTGGCTGTAAACGAAATTTTACTTTAGAATTACAATCATACACTTTTTATACAAAAACTAAATATAATTTTTTTTTGTTTTGTTTAATTTAAGTTGACCTTATGGATTCGAGTGACTTGAATGAGATGCGTCGAACGTAAGGAAAACAACAGAATGTTGGCGGGTAAAAGTTGTACACTACAAAAAAAAAACCCAACTCAAATCACGATCCATAGATTTCTCCACTTTGCGCTCGATACAAATACGCTGTGTCTTAAAAGCGATTTTGATCTCTATAGAGTGTGCGAAGAGCGCTTTATTGTTGGCAAAGCTGCTGAGCCATCCTCAGAATGTGGCTAAAGTGCTACGTGGCACCAAATACCAGCCAGCAATAAGACTGGTGGAAGACTATATACGCCGACGTGATATTATCTGATCATGGCATGATAAAGCTCATTGATTAGTATCAAAAATATCCAGCGATTTACGAACTGTTCCCCAATATTCGTATGAATCAGAATGATCTCAAGAGAACGAGAAAATCAAAGTCGAAATAGCACAGAAGCAGGCATGCCTTGCCAAACGGCTGGCGAGGTTACGCTGGAAAACGGCTGCGAATAGTATATTGTTAAAGAAATGGCTAATCTGGAGAAGCAGAAAATGGCTATTCTGGAGCGAATGCACAATGAAAGGTATGAGTGTGTGTTTGTGTGAAAATATTGTTAAAAATCATCGTAAGTCATCGTTTATTGTTCCCAGTGAAAGGTGCCAACGCATAATACGCAACAACCGCAAGGACATCTTAGAAAAACAAAAATTGTTGGAAGAAGAGCTAAAGAACATGTCTGTAAAATACCAAAACATAAATAAAATATTTCAACGTGAAGAAAAACTTGCACGTGAGGAAAAGTAAGTAAAGACATGTTACAAGGCTGCTGTCGGGTATAATAGACTTCTTTCACTTCGTGAAATTAAGAATTTAATTGGAAATATTACAAATATATTTAAATACCCTAACAGAAACAAGTTGGAACTATTATTAGAAGGCGCATTAAGGAAATGCGATCGTACTATAAGCGAAAAAATTATTGAACATTTATATCTGGACGATCAATTGAAGAATCAGAAAAAATTGATCGATCATTTAATGATCACCTATCGACAAGAGGAGAACATGTACAATGATATTGTTGTTAAATGCGAAGAAGAGGAAGAGCGCAATAAGCAGAATGCAATCTTAAGATATATGATGAACCACGCTGCACGCAAAATACAAACCTATTGGCGTAAATGGCGCAAAAGTTTATTGAAAAAGGAACGTGGTTTAAATAAAAAAAAAAAACTAAGGAAACGATAATGAAAGCCGGAAAAATTATAGTAGTTACGTTAATTATTTTGAAAATAAATTAAAAATAATAACAATGAGCATACGAAAATAATGTCGATCAGAACGGATTAAAATTATGTTCATACGCTCATTTCTAGTTAATCTTAATTGATCTAGATAGTTATTATAGGCAAAGATAAAGGGGATTTTTATAATGCAATCTACATATTTTCAAACACCATTGCATCTGCATAAACTATTTATTTATGTATATAAACTAAAATAAAAGCACAAAAATTTAATTAATGAAGCAACGCACAAATAAGATGGAGATGTGGCTCAAATATCTAGCAAGAATTCATTGAAATTACCAAGCGTGAAATGAGCAGCTGTCACTAGAGCACAAAGGACATTGAGCAGACAGACCAGGACACGCAAAACACACACAAATACACACACACACACTCGCAGACTGGAAGTGAGACAGATACGCAGACAGAAGCTTGACAGCTTGAGATAGAAAGCGAATGGCAATTTGAAATTTCATTAAATTTCCCTTTTTGCACAGTGAGGAAAAGTCGCGACATGGAAATTTCTCACAGTTGTATTGACAGGCAACATATATACATATATTTATATACATGTATATGTAATTTTCCACAGACATGTAAAAAAAATCAACTCAGCTTTGCGGCGGTTTCTATTAAATGAAATGATGCCCATTATTTGCCTAAGATTTGAACTTTAAGACATTCCTAATTTAAAAGTGCCAGTATAGCTGTGCTTCTTTGAATTCCGCATTCCGTGCATGCCGATTTCTATATGTCGCCATAAATTAAGGTTGAGTAAGCGACGCTTTTAATCTAAGCTAACTCGGACGGACATGGAGCCTGGACGCGGCCCCGACATGGCCATTGTAATCAGCACATTGTGCTCTCAACATAAATCCAGACAACTCCGATAAGTCCTGCCTGCCATGGCTGCACGTAAACACGCTGCTGCAGTCGGAAACGCTTCAGCTGAGAGAACCACATCAAGCGCGACCTGAAAGATGAAAATCCCTTGCTTCAAATGGATTTGCGCTAGCTTGCAAAGTGCCAGAGCGCAAAAGATGCCGTGACTGGGCGTGGTACAGCAAATACCGCCCATTCCCCCCATTCCAGCTGAAGGACGCGCACATTTGCCGGGAAAGGCAAAATATGCGAAAATGTGTTAGCATTAACAATGCCTCACTTAGAGGTGAATCGAATAAAAAGCTCGCGCCAGATACTAAAAGTAAAGCAAACCCTTCTTCGTTAATCTTCGCTGGAAGGTCTGTATACACGTTTAGCAATATGAGATCAAAATACATACAAATTTCTTTAAAAAAGTTTTGCTTTTAAGTTGAACAGTCATATAGGACATATAAAACCTCAAAAAAGATTTCAACTATTTAAAAACTATAAATTTGGTAAATTGGGTGATTGATTATAGAAAAATTTAAACTAGCACTTTATCTTTATTCAAATTGTTCTTTAATCAAGTTTAGATAGAGGGGTTGAATGTTAAATAATAATAATTGTTATCAATTGTTCCCATTGGATCTAAATAATAAGTTTCATAAATATATTTATTTCACCAAATTGTTTAAAGACATGAATTGATTTTGAACAAACTGTATGTACTTATATAAATAAATTAGTAGAATATATGCTCATAAGATTTTACGGATATGCAAAATCCATAATTTGTTCAAAGTTGAACTTTTTTGGCCTAACTCTAAAAAATAAACGCAGCTTAAAAACTAGCTTAGCTTGTGTAAATTAAAAACATTTTCAACAAAATAAGTGAGAAATCTTTAGTCAAGGTTGCTCAACTAGCAGATCACTGCCATTTGTCAAACATTTCAACACGTTGAAATTCACACACACATACACACACACACACATACACTATAGAAACTGAATTCTTGTTTTCTTCTTAACTAAATGTATGATCGTTATGAATTTATTGACAAACAGATATACAGATAGGCGGACCTGGCTAAATCGACTCGGCTAGTGATGCTCATGAAGAATATATATACTTTATGTGGTTGGAGATGCTTCCTTCTGCCTGTTACATATATTTGCACAAAAACATTATACCCTTTTTTCCCAATTTCAATGGATTCAGGATATAAAGAGATTTACATTTTTGCAGTCCTGGCCAAATGTTAAATGAATATTTCAGCGTGCTGGTCAAAAATTGTGCAATGTAGTCAGGCATGAAATACTCGCAGCACTTTATGATTATAACCACGAGCTTTTTCGGTTGAAGCCAACCGAATAGAAATGCAGTGTGTGCGCCGCAATTTATGGTATTCATATGCACACACACAAATACAGGGACATCTGAATATGAGGCGACCTCTAAATAGCCCATTTGACTCGTATATTTCGAGGGATGCGGCTTGAGGCTGACGTTTCCCATTCACGTCTTTCACTTCATTCATTGCTCGCGCTCTCTGTTCTGTATATCTGTTCTTTCTCTCTCTCTCTCTCTCCTATTGGCATTGCATTCAGCATACAAACCTGCCTAATAACTCGCACTGAACTCTGGCATAGAGCTAACCACATGCACTGCCCAAGTTCATGCGGTATGCGCGTGTTTTTCGTTTTCATTAGGGACATGGCCCAGGCCAGACCGAGGGCTTACAAGTGTTGCAGCTGCTGCAACAACTGCTGCTGCTTATTGTGTGCGGGCCATTGGTATTGGACTCAAAACGCCATCATCATCTGAAGGTGTACGGCGTGCAGCTAACTAGCAACTAACCGTAACCACCACCCACTGGCATCTGCTGTTGGCCGATTGAACAGTTAACAGCAAAATTGCTCAGGTTACGTATAAATAGCAGCCACCGATGCTATTTTTCAGCCGGAGAGCATTTGGGCTTACAATTTTGTAATTCTGAAAAGTATTTTTTGGTTCTTGGTATTTGCTTTTGTTTAATGTTGTCATGCTAAGTCGAAAAAACGAGCTGAAAGTTTGAATATACAATGAATTTTCCCTTAAAAATTACATATGTGAATTTTAATTTATTTCATAACACTGTGTTTGAATACTCCATTAATACTATTATTTTAATAATAATATTAATTTAATCTTAATTATTAGCTTCTGTTTTATGAAACTTTGTTGCATTTCTTTCAGCTGAAAAATGTATATTTCTATACTGATATCATCAAATGTGTTCCATTCTTTTGCAATTATTAAATCTATTTAATGTTTGTTTCACTCCACTTTGTTCCATGCATTACCTTCACATTGTTTCGTTTCTGCCTCGTTTTCATTCATCTTGTTCCATGCCATTTGCATTTTTTTTAATAAGTAAATGAGTAGCCTCTCAACTGCTGGCAACATTGTTCTATACATTTTAATCAACGAGTTTCAAGATAGTCTGTTCTAAATCCAATTTTTGTTTCATTCCACAAGTTTCATTTAAGCTTTTTTTAAATTTATGGAAATATTTAAAATTTTTCACTTTGTTTCACTCCACAGAAACTTTAAATTTATTAATTTAAGTAAGTATACTCTCATCCTGCCAGCTGCTATTTACTTAATTTACAAAGCTTTTTAGATACTTTGAACACAACTTAATCCACTTTAACAGCTTTCACTTCACACCATCTATTTTTCTGTTTTAGCCTGTTTAACTATTTGATATCGTATTGGGTCAATACGCACGCAGCAGCCGGGGAAAATGAGCAATAAAAGTGTTTTAATTGGAATTCTAAACAAATCGCATTGCATGTTAATTTCAAATTGGCAAATGCTGCCGACAGCCTCCGACCGACAGACAGAGCGACCAACCGACCAACCGACCGTAAAACAGTCAATGGAAATAAAATATACCAATTTCCCGCCGCATTGCTGGCGGCTATATTGTCGATAGACTGCTATGGTTGATGGAACCACAGGCGCGGATGTGAAAGTTACGTTCAACATTTTTGGCATCAAATTGTAAACTTTTGCGCCCAAAAGTTATATAAATGTGCGGATTCGGAAGCATAAATTTCAATACAGGCAAAATGTCGCGCATCCGCCAGTGTGGCCAAAAATGCAATGCGCAAATTGAAACAGAAACAATTTCAAGCGGTTTGCATTGCCTAGCAGAGCAACGCTGCCACGCCCGTCTGCCCTAGGCACACACAGGCTGCGGCACATTTTAACCCAATTTTTGGCCATGTACGCTGCTCGTTGAGCCACGTGCTTTTTAATTGAGCTCAAAGCGCCCACATCTAATTATAATTGCGGATGTGTCCTTGTGACACATCCCCTGTCACAGCCGCCACCACCTGGTCATATTTCAATACTATCTGGTAAGTCATCGTCACGTTTACAGGTATTATCATCGACCGTGTATGCTGTCAACCGTCAACGCGTGCCATTTGCGGTCTTGTTACCAAAAATTAGGATCTCGCGAGTGCGCAAATTCCATTTTTCCATGTCAGCTTTTGACAAGACGAAGCATCGCGTCGCGACTCCGTCCATGATGAAAAATACTTACTTCCTGCCGGTTGCCAGCCTGTCTGCCTGTTGCCGCCAACTTTGCCCCGAATTTAGTTGCACCTTTAGTTGAAGTAGTTTTCCGCTTTCCACCAAAAGTCTGCAGAACAAGTAAGTAACGACGTCTTACTGATTTCTACACTGGAATACACCCTATAATTAATTTTTTACATGTTTGTTTTTGTTTCAAATTTATACCTAAATTAAAGTGACTAGGCATATGTTTACTTTATAAAAAAGGAGTTCAAAAATTAAAAAATTATTAATTTTCATAAATAATTTCGTTAACAAGCTTATGTGCTTTTTAACATTAAAAATAAACCCCCTACAAATATTTTAGTTTTAGTTGGTTGAGTCTCTAAAGGTCTTTAAGATCAATAACATATTAAATTAAAGGAAAGGTTTTAAATAGCATAAAACCCGTTCTATTACTTTTAATGGGTACTGTAAAGCTTGCCTATGAGCTAGCACAGATAGAACTGGGTTAGTTTTTGTTCTTCTTCAGATGAACATATATGTACGTGGGTTTGAAAAGTTTTCGAAGCAGAAAAAAATGATAATTTATGAGCACTTGTGTGCTTCGCGCCAAGAATTTTTCATTAAATAGTTAAAATTGCCCATACAAATATATATGCATATATATATTATGCATATATATATTTGAGCATAGCCTAGAAAACAAGCTGAAATTTTATTTTATGTCATAAGAAATTTATTACAAATAGCTACACATAAATATCATATTTTTTTAAATGAATTCAGTGTGTAAGACGAGTCCAGACAGTGCCGCCTGCAATCACTGGCAGCGTGAGGTGTGCGGCCGTTGTCCGAAATGGAAGTTCGATCAGGATCCGGATCATCTCAGCAGCTCCCATGCACTCAAACTAATGACAACCGACGAATGCCAGCGACTGAAGCGCGAGCTGCAGACTTCACTGTTGGCCGACAACCGTGGCTTTAATCCCATTACTTATCTGCTGCTCTTGTTTTTTGTAGTCTTCTGCATGGCTCTAACCGTTTGGCTGCTGTTCAAGGCTTTTGTGTTTAAGAATCCTGATAAGCTTATCGAGGTTTGCCAGGAACGGCAATCGGGTGGACATGCCTCTGTGGATAATATAATGCAGCAGCTGCGCGAAAAGTGTACGGGCTCGGCCAAAATGCTGAGGTCGGACGAGCTGTATGTGCCGCCCAGATTTTGGAATAGCTCTGCCATGAATGGATTTGGCAATAAGTCTATGTCTGTGAAAAAGAAACCACCATCAGAAACAAGAGTTAACATCGATGACGAAATGGAAACGGAGACAAGCGATTTAGAGTCGAGTGAAATCTTGACCACTGAACTAAACGAGGTAAACGGGAGTGAAAATAAAGGCTGCGATAAGGCCTGGAACGAGGAGACGACGAGCTCAACGGGTGAGCAAACGGAGGGTAGCACAACAAACGAAGATCAGACTTCTATAGCCACGGACATACAGGACGAGGCACGTAAATTCACAGACTCCATTGGCAAAATGCCAACGAGATACGGGCCAACAATATCGAATCCATCGAATAGCCAAAGACATGGCAAAATACGCTGGGCCAACTGGCTCAGACGCAGCAAAGAAATCGATTTTCAGGCATAGCCCAAGTAGGCTGGACCAAATAATATGCAAACAGATAGTATAATCAACATAACCATAGAATGAATCCAATTTGCAGACAAAACATTAACAGCGCCGAGTGCCAACAGTGGATGAGTGAAGTCTTCGCACACTGCAAACGCCTGCTGGCCGACCAGCAACTGGAATTCTGGGACGAATGGTGGCTGAACGAGCCACGGGTACCGTTTTATCAGCTACCACGCCTCATGTCCGCCTACGACTGCCAGAAGCTGCAGAAGGAGATCGACCGGGAAGTGGCCGCTGCCGCAGCCGACGCAGCCAACCCATCGCCGCTGATACGCTTCGATATGGAGGAGATGTCCACCGGCTGGTGCATATTGTTGGTATTATTTATTATAAGTTTGGCGCTGTTCATTATTGGCTCCATGGTCTGGATGTTGAACAACACCTTGCGGCACATTGCGACGCCGAGGTTTCCGGATTGCGAGCGTCAGACGGCCGGAAAGTTCTACAACCCTTCGCCCAAATCGTTCATCTCGTTTGGCAATCCATCCAATCCGCTGACGCGCTTAGGACCCTACAGGAGTAACACATTTGTGGTGCCGCATTCCTGCAACAGAGCCAAGTGATAACCCTCTAAGCCAAGTCCAAGCCTCCACCATTGACCGCAACCACATCACGGCATGCGTGTGGCTAACGTGCGGCAAAAAATGGAGCAGTTACGAAACCCGAATCAGAGCCCAATCCAAAACGCGCAGACAAAAATTACGACAATTAAAAGAGGGCGAAAAAAAGCGGTTGTGCCCAATCGCGGGAAAGATTTATGAAATTTGTTCCGCATGGGCTTTTTTTTTATTGTTTTGCGGGCCAACAAGCAAACAGGCAACAGCAGCAACAAAACACGCGCGCATATAAATAACGCCCCCTGTCACGCACAATGGCAGCTAGTGAGAGTTTTGTTGTTATATAAATGCATATATTTTGTAAAATATATTTCATTAAATTTCTTTGTTTTTAATTATTTTGTTATATTAAACGTATGTACTAATTATGCCGCCCAAAATTGGTTGCCCGCAAAAGCATGCTATTGCAGATTGAAATAATTCGCATAAAGTATTAATTTATGTTGCCTGCTTTTTTGGGCGAATATATATAATAAAATATCACAACGTCTTTTTTTCTTGTCATTTTACTACAACAAACACATGTTTAAAAGGATTTTGTGTCATCAATAACCTGAAAAATGTTGTTGGGTCACTCAAATATTATAAAGTCTTAGACTAATTATTGAGAACTATGCCCCTGGTTGTCAGTAATGTTATTAGATCCTACATCTAGATAGGAAGGCGTTAGTAATAAAAGTATATTAATAAATGTAAATCTTCTTTAAATCTAAAACAGCGTTATCGTGAATAAACTATATCAATAATAAAAATAATTAGCATTTTATAGATTTAAAAAAAAAAACAAAACAGGCAGAGATGGAATGTCACTAACCCGATGGGGGAGTTTTTTTAGCCCATCCGGCAAGCTATTTCCCTGCTCATAGCTGACGGAGGACAGTGATTTCCCGAAGGGAAAGGAGAAAACATGGTATATTGTAGGCATAAGACACGAAATGAATTGTGCAAAGCGTAGACGGTTGTGCATGTATGTAAGAATAACGGGTAATAACTTTAAGTAGGTCTAAAAGGCACAAAGAAGTTCAGTCGACCTAAAATTAACAAGGAATCAAATCGCCATTGATCAACTTATGTAGAAAGAACACATCAAGGATTCTCATACGGTTGGCTAGAGGTGGAATATTAAAGAGAATAAATTAACTCGCAAAAATACTTTAACAATTTATATTAAAATTTTAAAGCAATATATTCAAATTATTAATACCAAACGTCAATAAGAATTTTAATATTTTTAGCCAAAATTACATAGTGGTTGCTGCTTGTTTACATATTTTAATAATATTCTTTTTAAGCTGAATTGAAATTAAACAAAAATTTCTTTAACAAATCCCCGTTTTGTGCCCATTGTAAATGTAACTGATGATTTATATGTATATTTCGAGTATAGTCATGAAAAGGATAAAAGAAGGGCAAGCCAAGTGTTGTCACTCTGGCATCGTATCAACATTTGGCAGGCAACGTTCTATAAAATCGTTTCTAAGCTCAAAAAGCTCACAAATAAACCGAAAAATACCAAATCAAAGCGTGCCTATTGGGACCAAAAAGTGCATAAGATTGGAGGTAAGGGAAAATGAATGGCAATTGAATTCAACTGAATTGAATTGTGTTCCGATTGAATGCGCATTTAAATAAAATTCTAGCAAACAATTTGGTTAAATGCGTTGGATATTTATGTTTATGATTAAATGATGGCCCGACTGTTCCACGGTTACAATTTATGAATTTCCTTCCATTTTATTTTCGTTGTATGTTTTATATTACGAATTTATTTTTAGTGGCCGCGAGGTCCCAGCAGCTGCATCAGCAGTAGCAAAGCCTCGACACTTAAATCACAGTCACAACTGCAGCAAAATTGAAAACTTTTGCGATATTGCTATATGTGTATACGTATGTAACTATGCCATATGTGTATGTACGTGTTGTATGTTTGTTTATACTTTTAATTCATTGGACACTGCAGCTGCCACAATTGCAGACCCATATCCCCGAAGCAGAACCAAAGCAAGTGCCAAAGACCGGGTCACAGCGTGACTTTGATTTATTTGTTGGTTTCCATGCCCAAATGGAATCAAAAGTTTAACATATACTGCGTTTGTGCTTTAACAAAAAAAGACAAAAAATCGAACAACAACAACAGCAGCAAAATCAATTCATGTAATTGACAAATTGATTTTCACTTTAAATGTCAATATCCATATGCTATTTAAGTGAAGCTTTATTAACAATTGCCAATTCGGCTTATGACTAAATGTCATCATAAATAAAGCGAAAACTCACCACAAACGGTCAATTTTTTTTATTCCATTTTTATTGGTTTCTGTATCAATATTAATATACCATTTTTTTCTTGGAGGATGAAAGCCTATTTTGACTTTGTGAAAAGTTCGTGTTTATTTAGCTTTGAATGGGAATAAATAATGTTTGATATATAAACAAAAATAACTAATAGAATGTAGGACCTATTTTAATTTCATAAAAATATAAAAAGTAGTAGCCAAACATGTTAAAGCTAAAGTTTCTATTATATTTTATTTTTTGTTTTATTTGAAATAGAAACAGAAATATGTTTTATACTTTCAAACTTTATTGTAAACTCCTTAACTTAAATTTGAAAATGTTAAATAATTGCATAACAATATGTCGCTTATAATATTTCAAAAATTGAAAAGCTGTCATTAATTGTCACAAAATGTAATTGGTACTTTGAAATAATTTGTCATTAATTCACATTTAATTACAATGAGCGAATTTCTGATGATTTGCGCGCTGACAAAGACTGAGGTCGCTTTGTGAATTCAAGAATTCCAATATACATAATTCATAAGATTCCGAACATACACAGCAAATGCGATTCCAAAACTATTTTGTCTATTAGGGATATGATGCCAGGGGCTAGTTCCGAATATGCAATTGGCATTCACAATACCATAAGTAGAAAAGAACCGAAATGGAGCTATGTTTAGATGACTGTGTGGTTGTTTAGCAGTAGTTAAATTTTGATTTCAGTTTTAGTTCCAGGCAAACATTAGAAGTCCACATTTTGTGGCTTGTGGCCAGAATGTGATAAACGTGCTGGCATGGAGGGAGGGTGATTTTGTTGGGAAAGTTGGAGGCTACAGCTACATATATGGTTGACTTTTATGCAGCTTTATTCTTTACAAGATTTGAATCGTTGTGGCCAGCACTCATTAAGCCAACATGGTCCGGCATTGTTTGCCCACCCCCCTAATACCAACATCCCACAGATCCTCCAGGAGCGTTGGCCAGTTGCCTGCCTGATTTCCAGCTAGTACTTCAGCTAAAACGGGGCCACTGTGTTTGTATGTATGTGGGTAGAAGGGAAAAAGAGGGGAGTGGTGTGTGGAGCATGTTGACGTGAATTTTTATACTTGAGCTGATTTATTTTCATGCTTTCGCCCTGGGCTTTGGTCATTGTGCCTGTTCTTGCTGTTGCTGTTGGAGCTCACATTTCAAGAACTCAAACAAAGCACGAGCAAAGCTGAAAAGCAGTATGGAAAATATTAATAATCCGCCCTGTCTGCCAGCCTTCTTGTTGTTCCCCATGGAATTTATTACAGCCCGACTTTTATTTATGCGTACGCAAATCGACTTCCGTTACCAAAGCAATGGTCCACATTGCATATCTTATTTAGCACGCATCCCTACCTAGGTTGACGGGATTTACGAAAAAGAGATAAATACAAAAAAGTGAAACGAAATATTTTATGTTCACCTGCACATTTAGAAACTGGCAGTGCAATGATTACGGAAAACACACATATTTTGCATTACCTAACCAAAAATAAACATGGCCATAAATTATTCAATACACGCTGTTTATGTTGTTTTCCTTTTTTTTTCTACATTACATTTTCAGCCATCGATTCCACCAAATTTGTCAGCGTCATGCAAATCGTGGCGTAGAATCTTACCGGGCATACCAATTCTTATCGCTAAGCAGCAACATCATCATTGTTAACATTATCGTCATCATCATCAGCATAGCTGAGCTGTTGGGTCCGTTCGGTCTGATGGATGTTGATTTCATTGAATTTGAATTTCATTGCATGCACAGAATTGTATGATGGTTCAGGCATATTTGATTCATATATCTCAGTCAAATATGTGCTGTACTTCAATAAAGGCAAAAAAAAAAAAATGCTGTTTTATGTGGCAGTTTCATTTATAAATTGAATGCTTTTTGCACAGCATTTGCTGTGTGTGCAACATTTTTTCAAGTACTTTAAAACTCTTTTTTTCGACTTTTTAAGCAATAACAGATATTTGTTTTAAGGGCTTAAATTTCTTTTTAAGTAGTTTAATGTATTGTAAGAACTTAATTCAAAAAGCTATTTTTCGGAAACAATTTGTAACTTAAATAAGTTCAGGTAACATGTTATTACCAACAAAAAAAATTATAAGTAATATTGCTCTATTTTCCCATATTTAAAAAAATATAATTTGCATTAATAATTTAAAATATCAAAGATTTAATTTAAACCCTGGCTAACGAAAGAAACGATAGTTTTTATATGAATTTAAGAATATTAAAAAGTTTTTTCAACAATTAATTAATATTAAAATCGAATGAAATTTGCTGATTTTATGTAACACTTCTAGATCCTCTCAGTATCAATGTGTTTAAACTAATTCTGACATAAATTTAAAATTAAATTGCGAACATAAACTATGCTAAAATGTTTAAATATTTTATTTAAGTAAATTTATGTGCGTTTTTATCACCATTTATCAACTTGTATTAATGGCCAATTAATGAAAAAATATACAAATAATTTTTTATGGCAATTAAGAGGCTTTTGTTTCGAACTCCGACCTCAATTAGGAGTAAACAAAAGAGCTGTGAACCGTTTTCATTATGTGCAAATCAGCTTTCACAGCAAATTAGCCAGTCAAACGGCACAAACTTTGACAGACAGTCGGCCAGACGCATGAGTTTGCCCTGCGGTTCTTTAAGAACACACTTACATGCGTTTACAACTCTTACATATGCATATATACATATATATATATATTTAAAGGGGGCACATAAAACTTTTCAACCGACTCTGGTATGAAGTGTGGTAAAGGGAAACCGCTCTTAAAATGTCACAGGGGCCAAAAAACTTTGGCGGCCACAGAAGCATGAAAAAGCCAAAGAAATTCAAACAAAAGTGCAACA
Organism: Drosophila micromelanica; assembly: GCA_004143825.1. Taxonomy (NCBI): domain Eukaryota; kingdom Metazoa; phylum Arthropoda; class Insecta; order Diptera; family Drosophilidae; genus Drosophila; species Drosophila micromelanica. The sequence continues at coordinate 1,855 of SCDY01002011.1, read as the reverse complement.
ACTTTCCAGAGGACGACAGAGTTGCCACATTTTTTTATGTGTGCTGCCAAACCCTCTTCCTTTCCCTGTCACTTCCCCGGCTTCAACGCAGATGTAAAATCTAGAGTTGCGCTTTCAAGGACTTCATATTGTCTTTCATTAGACAAGCAGCACATATGCTGGTTAATATCAGATAAAACAAAAGGGGGGAGTCCTTACAAAATAAATATGTTTAAGCCTTATTTTTAGCTTAATTAAATGTTGTATGAATTTGAGTGGGTAACCGTTTAATTCGTTAAGCTATAAATGAAAATTTTGGAAAATAAAAACACGTTTAACCGCTTGACGGTAAACAGCTTTTGTTGTATGCAAATATAAATGTGGCTTAATCGACGGCATTTATGTGCGCAAATACACTTGATCTGATTACCAGATCGAATCAGACCCTTTTGTTGCGGGGATTTACTTATGTATTGTGCGAAAATTGGCGCCTGCTTTCGGGCTAAGTTGACGGCAACTTCTTAATCCGCAATTGGGCAACGCCCTTGGCGCCATTCTCAGTCGCTGCCGCTCGTTTCTGTCGCCACCTTCGTCGCGTTCATCGAGGCCCGCAGGATTCGGCACGTCGTACAAATTCTTGTTGTCCGGCAAATCTTAAAAAAATAGTAAATTTGGCATTTTTAAGTTCGATGTTGCCCCTGTCAACTTAATCCCCATTCTAAGGCCAAATTTTTGCGTAGTCATTGTAAGCATGATGTAATTGCAACTAGCAGCAGCATCAACAGCAGCAGCAGCAGTCAAAAGTGTAATTGGGAATGATTTTGTTTCACTTGGCCATGTTCCATGACGGGATTTACTTTTGATTTCGGGCGTAGTTCAATTCAAGTAGCCCTCTCGCCAACTGCTAAATTTGTTATTTGTTTTATGAAAGGGCAAACTGTTGCATGGCTTAGCGGGTTTTCACACTGCGCATGACTGTTTCCATTCGCAGCACTCTGTTAACCGGTTCGACACCGTAAACTGTTATCAGTTTTTTAAAAACGAGAGATTTCGGATTATCTGCAATCGCATTTTTAATTCTCTTAACTTTATATAAAGAATAAAAAATTATTTACTATTTACAATATATTTTAATTTTAAGCCTTTGTAACGAACAATTTTATATAAAATATCGTCTAAAGTCTATAAATCTTAAAAAACAGAATAACTACATACTAAACTTTTTAACAAAAGACAATTTTTCCTTTCCCTATGAGTTTTTTACATATTTAAGAAATGAATTGGCAAAGCTCAACTCTGGCTTTCTGACTTTCTGGCTTTAATAAAAAAAACAAAACAAAGAGACTCATAATATAGAATATTTAAGCAATTAATCTCCTGAAATATATCCTAACGTAAACAGGAGATCAAAGATAATTAAGATGTGTTTAAGCAGCTTCAAGCTAATTAAATTGTTATTGGCATCGGTTGATGGCTCAAAATTGAGTCCAATATCAAATCGCTTTTGTCACTTTGCTAATTAAGCGAGAGTCCTTAACCACCTACATACAGACATACACATACACCAATACACACCAGACCACAAAAGAGACGTTTTCAACTGAGGTTTGTTTTGAAATACCAATGAGTGAATGAACGCCGCCTGAGGCGTGGCTGATTCGTGTTTGAGTGTCGCAGCCTAATCTCATTCATTTTGAATACTCGAACACTTATGTTAACACAATCGCAGCGAGCTGCGGGTAAAAAGCCGCGTAAAATGCCATCGACTGTTCATTTTTATTCTTTTTATACCCTGAACCCATTGAAAATGGGTAAAAAAGGGTATAATGGTTTTGTGCAAATGTATGTAACAGGCAGAAGGAAGCATCTCCGACCC
>SCDY01002010.1:0-19063 GCA_004143825.1 Drosophila micromelanica | reverse complement strand
CACCGAGGAAAGTGAGTGCTACGTGCATTTGTATATGTGTGTGTGTGTGTGTATGTGTGAATTTGTGTATGCATGTGTAAACGAGCTGAAATGTTTATGGAACCAGATCGCAGGATTCAGGGTATCTCCTAGTCGGGCGGCCCCGACTAGAGCCTTCTCACTTGTTTATATTCATATGTTTATTGAGCTTGGAGCATGGCCGACTTTTTGTTTATCGTGTCGATCGGAGCATACTACTGTAGCAAAAGTTCAAAGGTCACGTATATAGTATCGCTATCTGCCTTTTTCACACTTCGTAGTGTTTCCCTCCGCACTGATAAAGTATTTAATTAATAATTTCATTGAAAATGCCCGAATATACATTAAAATAATTGCGAGCTTTTTATTAAGTCCTAACAAATTTAATCCTCCTACATTGGAGACAGGCTCTATTTGTGGCATATTTCAAGAGTGCGATTAGCCGATGCTTAATTATGGAAATTTTTTAGTAGCAAACTGACACTTGAAATACTTATAAATGCATTTTAAATAAGCGGTCTCACCAATACATAAACTGAAATTAATGCGATGCAACAAGCGCTTAATTGACAAATAAGTCATGGTTTTTATCTAAATAATTACTTTCATTAAGGGATAAGCTTTTGAGAACTGTCCGTAATTCCTGGTAAAGACACATATTTCTATATATATATATATTTGTGGTTGCATATTAAGTTTTGACTACGAGTAATTGCTTTCTGGGTTCTGGGAAAGTTTTGCATTATACCGTTATGTACTTTGAATTTAATTTTCTCTGAATTACAAAAGCTTGCAAACGGCAGTTGGACTTAAATTGATTTAGATTTGTAATATCTTGAGATTTTTGGTTGAATTATTCATATATATTTATTAATAAAGTTAGTTCTTAATGCATAAACAAATTGGATAAATACATATAAAATAAAATGTCTTTAAATCACTTTTATTTAATTTTCTTAAGTTTCAACTTAACGTATGTGTGTTGGGTGGGCATAGGAGGAAAATTGTGAAGCTGGAATGTACTTCCCATCAGAAAACATTTCAAACATTTTCTCAAAAGCGCAAATAAAGTGATAATAGAGAGCTTTGCATGTGAAGCTTAGGAAACGCAAAAAAAAAACATGTGTAAGCATTGAAAAAAACTTGTTATTTCTAACTCAATATTTAACTTTTAAGATTGAATACACTGTTAAAGCCGTTGATTGAATTGCAACTATTTTTTGTTAATACCAAGCAAACAAACTTAAATTTAATTTTAAAGCAAATGATTTTAATTGTTATGTGTTAAAAAAAAAACAAGCAAAAGGAATTAGTAAGCCTTCCGAAAATTAAATCTTTAGAAAGCTCAAGTGACAAACTAACTCAACCATTTACTTTCACTTTTGGCACGTAAAACTTTTTCGATCATGTTCTCTGTATTGTTTTGGCTCACAATTAAATTAACAAGATTGTTACCTTTGTGTGCAGAACAAAAGTCAGACAACGTTTGGCCTAACATCATTAAACTCAATGTACAAAAATCCTTTGACGCTTTTAAACTTCTGAATTTTTTTTTATATATTAAAAAACTAACTGAAGCTTTGAATTGATAACAAGAAATAGTTAAATCAATTCAATTGTTTACGCTTATCATACCCATTTTTTCATATTTTTGTGTGTTGGGTATACAAGTTTTTAAATGGTCTATACTGTGAAATAAGTGATAATAACTGATGCACCTAAAGGGCATTTTAAAATTTTAAAATCATTTTCAGTTGTTAGAGAATTAAATTAAAGTAAAATTTATTTATCAAAACTTAAAATTTAATTTGACTCAATTTAATTCAGTGTCGAATTTTACATCAGAAATAAGGCGAGGCAATTATTAAAGTCTTTTAGGGTAAATTTAAAAAAACTTTTATGAAAATGCAATTGTACATAGATAAATGTGCTTATTTTATCGCAAATAGTAGTATATTTTAATGGTGGTATTATCAAATTTATTTATTATAACACAACGTGCTCATTTACATAAAAAAACAACCTCAAATTACCAGTCCTGTTTGATCTACTCAAATATGTGAATAGATATCTCTAATTAGTTTTTATGTAACGACCAAAGTTGGCCCACGCACAAACAAAAAAAAAAAGAAATAACAAAAACACTTCAAATAAATGTTATCCCTCCAAGACTCGAGTACCGTGCTCGGTGCGCCACATTCCGTGGTGTCAACATATACCTTGGCCTGATTGTCCTTTTATTACTTTCATCATTAAGTAAACGCTAAACAAGAAACTAATTGCTGCCTGTGCAAGGAATTATTTTGTTTGCTTGAAATCAGCTAAGTGTTTACATAAAAATTAAGCGAGTGAAAATAGTTCGGCAGCTTTTAGATTGGTGTAAGTAAAAGCGTTTATATCAGGTTTTAATATATCAAAAAACATTTTTAAAGATTGATATGATAAAGCATTGAATAAAAAATTTAAATGGGTGTAAATAATACTCATTCATACTCACTGAATTGTTTTTAATGTAAGACACAATATCAATAAATTTTTATCTTTAAAAATAAGTTAGACGGCGATCCATTTTGAACGTTAAAGCAACGGAAATATTCATTTATTTTCCTTTTACATTTATACTGTTGTTATACAGTTATATTAATGCGAGAGTAACCAACAAACGCAACTAGGAGTGCGTATAAGCCGCGGCTTTCCGGAATGCGGAAATTTGCAAATTGCTTTTCAGCTGTCACACAGCCGGACAAAAGCGCACAACGACAAATAATGAAATTCAGAACGAAAATCTATCTGACAAATCCATAGAACAGCAACAACAACTAGAAAATGTCAAGTGAAAAACTTTCGCAGAATATGAACAGGTACAAAACAAAAAAAAATCTCAAGGATTTATTTAGGCCAGCTTTGCAGTTTGGCTGTGTGAAGAGAAAATTAGCGTTCTGGGCAGCTTTGCCCTGTGTAATTCTGTGTCTCTATGTGTGTGTTAGTGTGTGTGTGCATACTCATCCCCTGTTCGACTTGTGTGTCCAAGTTAAGCTCATTATGAGGCCGGTGGCATGCGGCTTACACGCAATCAACGCAAGTGCGACCTACAAATAGCCGCATATCCAACTCGATCTGCCCTTCGTTGCCGGCAGGTGCCAAGCACAGATGACTGCGTTTATATATGCATGTCCGAAGTTATTTTATGAGAGGCGTCTCGCTTAAGTGCCGCCCACGGTGCGTATGCGTACTTTCCCAGCAGGCAACAGACCACGCCGTAAGTGCGCATTATGTGAGAGTCTTGGGTTTAAATCTGGCAAAACCAAAAACAAAAAAACAAACAAAAAGTAACATTTTCTTTTTGGCGATTTTATGTTTATGACTTTTCATACGCTTATTGATTTTGATGCGCATCGAATGACAAGGACGAAATGGCACACAGATTCCTTTTTGGCCATTGGGCGGCTTTGGTATTTGGTATTTTTATGATCGGGTCGCAAATCCAATCACAATTTATATGTGCGTATAAAAGTAATTTAAAGTATTTCAAGCAGAACACTGGTAGCAAAAGCCTAACGAAACTGCTACCGGACAATAACAAAACGTCCTGACGAAAATGAAGACAAAGGATAAATCGTTTGGCCAAATACCCTTAATGTCTATGGCTACGTTGGATGTGGCTTGAAAAATACTGGCAATTATGTTGCTCTCCTTTATGTTACTCACTATAAGGCTGACAAAGTATCTCTCCGTCTACTTGGTCCTTGGCAAAATTTGCATATGACAAATTTTTTAATTAAGAATTTTTTCCGGTTGCACATTGTCCAAAAATGTTTCCGTTTTTATGGGGCCCCTGTTGAACGGGTGAATGTTGCGATGGGAGTGGACAAAGGGGCAAACGGGCGGATGGGATGATGATGCGGAATATACCATAGTACAATTAAGTGGGCTATAAGTTGCTGCCTATGCGCGACTGTTATATACCCTGTGCAGGGTCTTTGTTTTTAAACATGCGTTATAAATTTATTTTTTTACTTATATTTTATGCACAATAGGTTACAAGTTATATAATAATAATTATATTTATAAACAGTCGGGTGGGCGTATCATCCTGTATGTGGAAAAGCGCGGTTGTGTGTAAATGGGGGGACTAGTTGCCCGAATTTTTTCAGATCTTTATGGAAAACACTGTTGTGCACATAAAATGAAGCTTCAGTCAGTCTTTGAAACCCTTTTTCTGTTTGAGGGCGCAGCCAGTCCAAGGGATTGTTATATTTTGAAGTTGACAAAAGTCATAAATTGATGAATAAAACACCTATATGTGTCGATAAGTGTCCATGATATACGTTGGCATCAAATTTATGTACATTATATATTGCCAAAACACGAAATTTTGGTTTCAAATTCCAAACTGTAAAAAAATAATTTGAATCATACCGCTATAAATAAACTTTGCTTATGGGCTGCAATGCAAGACGTAAAACATGTTATACATTTTAAATTGAATCAATTCATTGTTTATACAAGGCCTAAAACCACTTAATGGAAACAATATTCAAAGTTCGTGCATTTTATACATTATTGTTCAGTTGCTGCTCAACACTTCCGATGGCGTTCTCCAAATAAGGACTGGGCAACACAATAACAATGAACAACGACAATCTGAATCTATAAATCCCATTTGAAATGCGAACGTGCCTCGAAATTTGATTGTGAACCCAAACAAACACACTACACACATACACACCCACATACGCATGTGTGTGAAGGGTCATTGTTTTTGGGCTCTCGACTGTCGATAATAATGAGGCTGATGATGCGACTGAGTGGTCATGATTTTGACAACGGAACCGGCCTTTGCCATTTATCAAGCAACGGTTGAAAGGATTTTTGGCTAAATGGATTTCAGCAAGTGATAGCTTCTTTTTCGTAATATACACAGAGTAAATATTTCAGAATCAACTCATATTAAAATGTTAATTTAATTTTAAATTGCCTGCAATTATAAGGCATAATGGTTCTAGGGAAACTTTTGTCTAAAAGGCTCTACTTATGAATTTTGCGGTGGCTCTTAAAAAGTTAAATAGATTTTAGATAGCGGCTCGCAGTTAAATTAAGTTCTTAAGCACGTGATGCCAACTTTTATTTAGCTAGTTTCGTGCGCTTTCTTGGACATTTTACTAAGCAACAGTCACCAACTTTCCCAGTTAATATTTGCTACTTTCTGTATGCACCTCAGCTGCAACACTCTCGCACCTTGGGCGGTGAACGTAGGTTGCGGTTGCGACCGCAGCGACTGCCAATGTGACTGCGACAACGGCAAGATACCAAAAACCCCTCTCTGCATTCCATTCATGAAATATGCAGCATAAAATACCAAATGACAGCAGCCCTGAAGTCACGCACTGCAACTGAAGTTCATATAAAATGCGTCAGCAAATTGCCAACAACTTTTGGCTGACATGTTAAACATGAAATGTGTTAAGCTAACCCCCAGTCGTTGCTATTCCTACCTTAATCTAAATCTGGCCAACAGCTAAATTACAGCAATATTAATAACGCTTACCGCACGTCATATTTGCGGCTGCAGCGAAACTATTTAATTGAATAATTTCTGCCTTTTAATGACAGCAATTTGCTGTCGGTGGCATTCGTGCTTACCTTTACTTTAATCGTGTGTAATATATATACATAATAACTTGTCAGACAAAGGTAAATTATCGTGGGGTCAACTATAATTAATGTTAATTTCCTTATGGCCGCAATTTACTTCAAGCGCTCAAATGTAGGCAACATTATTTTAAGTGAGCGCCGTTTTTAGGTTCTTTGTGGAATTTCTTACTAAAATTCATTTAATGATTAGTAATTAAACTTGCTTTGAATAACATTTTAAATGCGCATTGATTTAAAATTACATATTTACGATATTTTTAAATGTCATTTGATTTGAATTTTCTCCACCTACAATTCAAATAGATAGACTGACACCATAAAAAATCGATAACATCTAAAATCGAAAATCGTTAACAGCTGATTATTTCCAAAATTTTAAAACCAAAGTCACCCTAATCATCATCATGCAGAGCAAAGCTGCAAAAACTCTTCTGGTTTTTAAATTTTTGTACCAATTATTAAAGGTGTAAAATTTCAATTAACATTTAGACAGATAAAAGGGTAATCTTAAACAATTTATTTTAACAAGAGAAAAAAATTAATTATTCCTAAATTTTGATACAAAAGTCAGACAATACGTGTCGCCCAAATGAAAATAACTGGTAGTTGTGGCCTGCTCTTTCGTGTAGCTTATTATTTTTATTACCGAAATTATTTAAATTTTATGTTTTGTAAAATTAAATAAATAAGTCGGCGCTTTATTATAAGGTCAAAGTAAATTTAGCTTTTACAAATTACGGTAATTGGGATAATGAACTTAAATGTGCGCTTAAATTAGTCTGCAATTAATTTATACCTGGATGCCAAGGTAACAAGAAAGAGGATTACATTACAGGTAGCAGTCAAAAGTCAAACGCATTTTTGTTCAAAATTTATGGCTTTCGATTTTTGTTTCTTGCTGGCAGTCACAACAAATAGTAATTATCATAATTACAAACTGGCCAAGTCTGTCGTGCGCTGGGCTTAGAGATGTGCGCAGTTAAAATCTGTAAATAAAGTTTAGCGTTTCCTGCCTTTAGCAGCCCAATATCTTTTTTTTGAATTCACAACTTAGTTGTTCATCTTTTAATCATTTCATATATCAAAAATATAAGTTTTTTTAAATCGATATAAACAATATAGTACCAGATAAAAGATTTTTTCCCACTTTCTATTTATCATCTCGCTTCAAAGCTGGGTTTGTCAAATTTATTATTACTTGTATCGAAGAACAATGATAGGTGAAATATAATAGTGTTCGGCATTTTTATATCCTGAACCCAATAGGGTATACATTCGAAAATTTTTGACATGAATTTGAACCAAAAATTTTATTTTTAAACTGAAATGTAGAATTCATCTAGACACCGAACCATGCACAAAAAGACCATCCTCATCAAAATCGGTTGAGTTTTGCCAAAGTTACGACTGGGTAAAGTTGATACCTATCGTTATAAGGGAACACTAGGGTTTATATTCGAAAATTTTGACATGAATTTGGACCGAAAATTTTATTTTTAAACTAAAATGAAGAATTCATCTAGATACCGAACCATGAACAAAAATACCATCCTCATCAAAATCGGTTGAGTTTTGGCAAAGTTACGTCTGGGTAAAGTTGAGACCTATCCTTATAAGGGAACACTAGGGTTTATATTCATAAATTTTTGACATGAATTTGGACCGAAAATTTTATTATTAAACTAAAATGTAGAACTCATTTAGATACCGAACCATGAACAAAAAGACCATCCTTATGTAAATCGGTTGAGTTTTGCCAAAGTTATGACTGGGTAAAGTTGATACCTATCGTTATAAGGGAACACTAGGGTATATATTAGAAAATTTTTGACATGAATTTGAACCAAAAATTTTGTGTTTAAACTGAAATGTAGAATTCATCTAGATACCGAACCATGAACAAAAATACCAACCTCATCAAAATCGGTTGAGTTTTGCCAAAGTTACGTCTGGGTAAAGTTGATACCTATCGTTATAAGGGAACACTAGGGTATATATTCGAAAATTTTTGACATGAATGTGGACCAAAAATTTTATTATTAAACTAAAATGTAGAATTCATTTAGATACCGAACCATGAACAAAAAGACCATCCTTATGAAATTCGGTTGAGTTTTGCCAAAGTTACTGGGTAAAGTTGATACCTATCCGTATATGGGAACACTAGGGTATATATTCGAAAATTTTTGACACCAAAAATTTTTGGGCCAAAAATTTTAATATTAAACTAAAATGTAGAATTCATTTAGATACCGAACCATGAACAAAAAGACCATCCTTATGAAAATCGGTTGAGTTTCGCCAAAGTTACTGGGTAAAGTTGATACCTATCCGTATATGGGAACACTAGGGTATATATTCGAAAATTTTTGACAAGAATTTGGATCAAAAATTTTATTATTAAACTAAAATGTAGAATTCATCTAGATACCGAACTATTAAAAAAAAGACCATCCTCATCAAAATCGGGTAAGTTTTGGCAAAGTTAAGACTGGGTAAAGTTGAGACCTATCCTTATATGGGAACACTAGGGTATATATTCGAAAATTTTTACATGAATTTATTCCTAAATTCCTAAACTGAAATGCAGAATTTATCTAGATACCGAACAATGAACAAAAGACAATCCTTATGAAAATCGGTTGAGTTTTGGCAAAGTTACGATAAAGCCAAGGCCAATCAGCAGCACAAGCAATTTCTGTGTTCATGTGCACACACACATGTAAATGCAAAATTGTCTAGCGTTTTTCTTGCCAATGCAATTTTTTTTGAATTTTTAACCATCTCAATACTTATTAAGTGCCGAGAGTTAGTGTGTATGTGTTGAATTCTGGGTTCAGCGTATCACCTAGTCGGGAGGTCCCGACTAAAGCTATCTTACTTGTTTTGTATGGTATGGTCTTATATTTTTGGATAATTAATCATTTTTGGCGTTCAATTTTTATGTTTGTTTATTTATTAAAATGTTGACAATATCTAATCATATTTCGTGCTTTCAAACTGCCGTCTATAATAATAGTATTACATATTACTCACATTTTTTTCTCTAGGCAGGGATTGCACAACACGCGCCCTACTCTAGTTGGGATTTCGCCTTTGGTTTTTTTTTGCACTGCCATAATTGGTAGGGAGCAAAAAACTATATGCCACTCATAAGCAGACCATAATGAAGCGTTTCTGCGTTACTATTCATGCAAGAACTCCAATTCCGCACAAATGCAATTATGCAAATTAAAAGCAGACAAAATAATAATATTCATTATGCAAGCACATGTACATACTTATATATATAAATATATAGGTAAAATTTAAAACAATATGATAATCACGCTGCAGTTTTGAGACTTCCTTAAATGTTTGTTCAACTAATGAAACAACTAACTTATTTGGGCCATTTGTTTTGCTCACGAGTTGGCCAACATATATAAATAGGTCGAAGACGTATCTGAGTTACGTTAATTGTCTGCCATTGTTACAAGCGAGGTGGCATCAATGTAAACGGGACTCGAGAACATATCATGCGCGATAATCAATATTGATATGATTATCGCAGAGGATATTTGCTGCTACTAATTGAATAAATTACGAGTATGTGCGGATTGGTAAACAAATAATTAGGTACCAAAATAATATGTAGTTAAAGCACAAATGAATTAGGTATAGAAAAGATGTACGCAAAAATATAATCAGTTTCATTTGTAGCACTTTTTGTAAATGTGCTTGCAAACATAATTCTTGATACATTTAAATAACCTCCAGTTTATGGCAAAAACAAACATTAAAGGACATAAGGTTAGAAAAGTCAATATTATTTTAAAACCGCATAAACCTAAGTACATTGTATTCACTTTTATTTCATTCCTTTAATGCTTGTAGATGTTTGACATTTGTAAGTAGTTTTTGTAAACGATATTCGGTTTGCAATTTTAATGCTATAGATTATTTTAGTTGCAACTAAAAACATAACAAACAAAGAATAAGAAGAAGCAAAGATAGAAAAGAAATTACTTTGACTTCTTGGCATGACTTTTTACTTATCTCCCTGTAATCACAAAGTCGACAAAACAAATAAAAAAGGTTCAAAGCCACAAGCAAATATACTAAAATTGAAATTGTGGGTATAGTAAAAAAACAATGTCAGCTTAAAGTACAATGCTGACAGGTATTTATATTCTATTAAACATAATAATTAGTATAAAGTTAAACCGATTTAATTAAATTTATTTATTTAATTACGCTCAATATGGTAAGCCTAATTTGCTTATTAATTTGAAATTAATTATGATGCCGTTAACCACATAAATAACGTAAAAATATAGAAAAATGTCTAGTCTCACTTGATTGATGATAGCCCAGTGAAGTAGAAAATCAAAAATAGACTTATTTGGAACGAGATATAATAGCAGCAAACAATACACAAAACAATTTGTTAGGTGCGCACTTATGTTGTGCAAAGTGTGTGGGTGTTTATGACTGTAATTGGTCAATATTTGCTGCCATCAATCATACTGATATGTTTATTTTAAATTTTAAACAGATACTGCAATTATATTTTAAACAAGCATTTATGGAATTATCAAAATTTAAAACTTTTTAACAAATGGAATAAATAATAAAAGATAAATACATTGATATAACTTATAGTTATTAAGAACCATTATTAAAAATGTCCACCTGTTTATTATCGTATAATATGCAACCCTATCCATTCTAGTGCTTTAAGCCACATGAAGAATTTTTGTTAGTCAAGCATTTTCAATTTAGTATTTCAGATATGATTGTTAGCCAATTGATTGCTATTGAAATAGTATACTTAATTACCAGTTTGAAACTATAAGCGTGACTAAAAAAATATATCATGTGCAATTAATTGTGTAACAATTTAAGGGTACCTTTCAGCTTTTGTACGGAGTATCTATTAAACAAGCTTTTTACACCATTTCAGCTTGATTGAATGTATGTGGGATTTCCAGCGAAACTCAACGCATGCCAACTAAAAGGCAATTATATTACGGACAATTAATTGCTCATACGTCTGGTTGCACACTGGGAACAGCTTGTTGAGCTGTGGGGTGCAACAACAATATAGAATGTACTTAATTAGTGAGCCCTAGTTTTCCTTTGCCAGTGATCAGCATGTTAGTCAAGCCTCTAGTTGGAGAGCACTTAAGCTTAGCTGTAACCGTCCACTAATTTGTGAAATCACAAAGTGCCCACTTGTTTACTTATGTGCTTGTCCTTATCAGCTTGAAACGCAGCCCTGCATTTTCGAGTGAGATTCTATTTTTAACAAGGAGAAGTTTGACAAGGATTGTTACTCATTTCCGCTAGCAAGCGGTTGCAGCTGAAAATAAATATTTTACAACTCAATATTTGATTTACGGCATTTTAGAGATTCCTCTTTATAAGCAATTTCCGCATTTCTCTTTCTGCTTTCAATGTTCCTCATCTAGAGCTTCATTGATTTTCTATTGTTATTTCAGAGCTTCCTTGTCCAAGTTGAAAAGGCGAAAAGTTTATTGGGGTTGAAAAAAAAAATGAACGAAAAAACTTAAATCAAACATGCCTTTATGCGCAAAAAATTAAATTAATTTACGTAGCTAGTCGATACATATGTTCGTATGTTTCAAGCAAATGCCCACGAGCTACGTTTCCAGGAATTTAACCACTGTCCGAAAGTTTTTAAACTCAAATAAAAACAAGTAAAAAGTTGCAGTCAGGCTTTACCGACTGCGTTATACTCGTTCACGGTTATTTGAAAATTGCGGTTTTTATAAATTAGAAAATTAAATGTTTTACCAATTTTCAAACATTTGGGGCTTCCAGCTCTAAAACTGTCGAAGATTTAAGCAATTTTTTGGCAATAAAATAGCAAATCTCTAGCTTGCGGCGAAAAAAGCGTTCATACAGAAAGACTGGCATACGAACGGACGGGCAGCACAGCCGGACATTGCACAAACCCAATACCCTATTTTCAGTTCGTGAACGACTTTGCATTAATGTCAAAAGTTTCCATTTATTGCTATTCAAGTTTCAATTTTAAACAATGGCTCTACACTTTTGGCTGGAAACAATTGATAGTAGTAATTTTCAATAATGTTTGACTGTCATTTCCAATTTTAACCCTCTTATCAACGGATTTGAGTCAGATAAGCACAGGACATACCACAAATTCAACAATAGCAACAACTACAGAAACAATAAAAACAACAAGATCAGTAACAATTAATTCTTATTGAAACAGATATAAGTTGAAAGCTGGTTCTAGACATGTGCATGCGTCTGTTTTGTAAGCAGTTTTATTGAACTCAATGTTGCGTGAATTGATTTGCATTTTGTTGAGTATATAGTTCATATATGCATACGCACATACATAGAAATGCAATCGCATTCAAGGGATTTGTGCAAACTTTTATTTGCGATTGCTGTGCATATTGAAAGATAGTTTTTATTTGTAACTTCATATATATGCACATTCGTACATATATTAAATTCTCATTTTCTCTCTCTCTCTAACGCTGCAGGGACTTTCTCACTGAATGCTTGTTTCCATCGCCAACGCGTCCATATGAGTTACCATGGGAACAGAAAACGATTTGGGCCATTGTATTTGGCCTGATGATGTTTGTGGCCATTGCGGGCAATGGAATTGTTCTCTGGATTGTAACAGGTAAGCTCTTAATAGTTAAGCGGCTTCAAGTTATAGCTGTGTATTTTTTCGAATGGAAGAGTTTTGAGCGTTGCCCTAAAGCGCATTTGTACCGCGTGAGCATGTGTGTCAATAACATCGAGTATACGCCGCATGGTCGCATCGCCGCATGGACGTTTGGCTGCATCGATTGTTGGCTTGCGTTCAAGGACGAGAAAACTAATATCCGTTGGTTTTGTCTTGGCTGCCACATCTCACGTTGTGGTCGTTTTCTCATTTTGTTCGCAGGACATCGCAGCATGCGCACGGTCACAAATTATTTCCTGTTGAATCTAAGCATCGCTGACCTGCTAATGTCCTCCCTGAATTGTGTCTTCAACTTTATATTCATGGTGAATTCGGATTGGCCATTTGGCTCGATTTATTGCACCATCAACAATTTTGTGGCCAACGTAACTGTTTCAACATCGGTCTTCACTCTCGTCGCCATCTCATTCGACAGGTAAACGCTAAGTGCTTTGCCATAATCTTCATTGCTACCAATATCCACATCCGCATCCGTTTTGTATCTTTGCAGATATATTGCCATTGTACATCCTTTAAAGCGGCGCACGTCGCGCCGCAAAGTGCGATTCATCCTGGTCCTGATCTGGGCACTGAGCTGTATACTTTCCGCGCCCTGCCTCCTCTACTCCAGCATCATGACAAAGCAGTAAGTGAAGTGAAGTGTTTCCACAACATCCATGACCTTTGCAAAGTCAGAGACGGGCAACAACAGCAGCTAGGGCAACAGCCGTCAAATATTTTGTTTATTTTCCGCTCTTTCCTACCTGCCAACCAGTAATAAACATAAAGAACTTTCTGAGACGTAGTTCAAGATACTTTTCACGTAGATACTTTTTCACACGAGCTTCGCCTGCAGCAGAGTCGCCTGCTGTGAACTCCACGCATATCCACAACGATTCGTTGATGCCACCGTCAGCCGTACATATAAGGCATCATATTACATGGTCGTCAGCCCAAACAAGCCAACTAACTTCAGTTTTACTTGAAATTTACGCAAATCTTATCACATCAATAAATCACGTTCGCTTGATAAAATTGAAACATTTTTTATTTGGCTCGGCTGACTGACTGCTGATTAGCTTTAAATGCTCTTCACATAAAACGTTGCCAATGGTAATAGGCCATGGGCCATGGTAAATAAATGTTCTCATGTCGAAATACATACCAGGTGCCTAAATTGTAGACAAATTAAGATAAAAGCTAAATTATTTATAAGAAAATTTGCTTCAGGGTTTGCGCTCAAAGAGCAAAGGATTTTCGCCTTGGATAAAATTATTGAGTGAATATATGAGTTTACGCAGAGAAATGATAATAAAGTTATTTTTCTTAATGAAAATAAAAGATTGGGAAACTTTGTTTTATAAATTTTACCTGTAGCGCACTTTCAATTTGTTATCTATGATTTTATGAGAATATGAACTTTTAAAGTAAAAGCATTTTATAACTATTCAATTAATTTTAATTTCATTAAAATTTATCTGTAATTTCTTATTTTATTGTTCCATATTCCTCATTTAAATCGATTCCAAGCAGACTTTAAAGCACCCAAATATAAAAAAAAAATAATAATTTCAATGCTCGCACTAGATGCTCCACTGTTTGCCAAACTAATTACCTGTTTGTCAGTTGCATTGTTAATTTGTTCGATTGGTCGTTCACAAATTGACGTATAAAATTTGCGATATTTATCCAAATTAGGTTTTCAATTTGCCGTCAAAACGAGCTTGAATAAATTCCAAGTTAAAGTGAGGTAGAAAACCCCATTAGCATGTTACCTTTCCCCTTGGACAATCTTCTTGTTTACCTTTGGGGCGTGATAATATTTAAGGGCAGTTAGGGTTAGGTTAACTTTCAGTAATTAAGTGATGAAAGTGTTGATGCGGGCCAAGAACCAACGCCGTTATGCGTAACATAAATTTACGAAAGTTTTGTTTACCGTAAAATGTAAAGCAATTATCGTCAGCTTAGATAACGAAAAATGATTTATAATTACTTGACAGTTATTACAATGGAAAATCACGAACAGTTTGCTTCATGATGTGGCCGGACGGACGTTACCCCACGTCGATGACCGACTATGTGTAAGTAGATGGAATGTATTCGAAGCGAGCCAATTAACTAATTATTAACTACTGTCAGCTATAATTTAACCATATTGGTGTTGACGTATGGCATACCCATGATAATAATGCTAATATGCTACTCGCTGATGGGCCGAGTTCTCTGGGGCAGCCGTTCCATTGGCGAGAACACAGATCGACAGATTGAATCGATGAAATCGAAGCGAAAGGTTGTTCGCATGTTTATAGCGATTGTCTCGATATTCGCAATCTGCTGGCTGCCCTATCACCTGTTCTTCATCTATGCCTATCACAACAATCAGGTGGCATCCACAAAGTACGTGCAGCACATGTATCTGGGCTTCTACTGGCTGGCCATGTCCAATGCCATGGTGAATCCCATCATCTACTACTGGATGAACAAGAGGTAAAGCAAAGGTTATTATTATGTTTACAACAGTCAAAATCTAAATTATTATTATTATTAAAAACAAAATGATTACATTTATCGATTTGATGGCGTTAAGAATACTTTCTTCTACCCTTGGATACAACAAGGAGCTCTAATTAAGCTTCAAGATATAAAGCAATGCATTTGTTGTTTCTTCATTCCCACAGATTTCGTATGTACTTTCAACGGATAATATTTTGCTGTTGCCTGGGCTTGACGCGCTATAGATTCGACTCGCCCAAGAGCAGGTTGGCGAACAAGAACAGCTCCAATCGAAATACACGAGGTACGTACGCAGGCACTCTCTAAACATCTCAATCATGCGATTTTCCCAATCGAAATGAGCAGCTGAGGCCAAAAGCCAGTGGAAGCGGAGCACAATGGAAACCCAAATCCAGCAGGTGGCAACTACATCGACGCGCGAGCGGAAGGCGGGCGTGCAGGGCCTGAATCGCACCGCTGTCGAGTGCATTTTGGAGCGACCAACAGACGACAATAGTTCACCCATTTGTCTGACCATTAACAATAGTGCTGGCGAGCAACAGCGCGTTAGAATTAAATACATTTCATGCGATGAGGACAACAATCCTATCGACGACAATTCCGAGGACACCATCAGACGCGGTCACGCCCACAACCATGTGCATGTGAGGCAAACAGCGACGGCCGTTCAACAACTGTGATGGAAAAATTCTTAAATGGTTTCGTTTTTAAAAAGAGCCAATCAAAATTAGACGAATTTCATTGTATATACTAAACACGAATTTCTGGTTGTCAGGAGCTAAAAAAACCCAATAGAAAAACTAATATGAAATATTAAGCATTCTAGAATTATATCTAATACGTTCTTATGCATTTTAACTGTACTTACATATGTGCAACACATAATAGATAATATCATCGAAGAGCTCCAAGTTTTAACTAATGTATAAACAATACATTTTACATATACAATATTTATTGTAGTAGCCCCAATATTTATGTATAAATGTTTGTTGTATTCCCATTCTGAACTAAGCTAATTAAAACCGCATTTTTATTTAAATGTTATTAAAATCTGATAATAGTTAAATAGCTTTATTGTATCAAAATAGTTGTAGATTTATTATTTGATTTATAATTTTAAATTTGCTTTTTGTTCTCTTTACCGAAAAAATATGTGCAACGAGGTGAACAATTTTAATAGTTCCGCTGATATGTATATTCATATATTTCTGTCCATAATATATTCCTGTCTCTAATATATATATAAATAAAAATATTTTGTGTATTTCTGTACGTTGTAAATAAATTATACAAATTTTGTGAAAATAAACAACTGTTAAATGTTTCTCTTGGCTTTGTTAGTTAGGAAAGCTTTTAACGAGTAATTTAATTGATCTCTAAGGTAAGTTTTTAATCTTTAAATTTTTCAATGGAAAATGCAAAAATAAAATATTGTTTGGTCTAGGCAGAAACACGCAGATTCCTAACATATTTATTTATTATTTGAAGAGGACAAACTATACGCCTAATCTATGTGACATTAATTCATATTTATTCGCTTGCCTAGTCTTAATGCCTGGTTAAATACTAAAGAAGTTGTCAGTAGTCTTTATAAATTTGACATTTGTATATAATATTAATAAATAATTTGGGCGTACAAGCTTTGCATTTACTTGCAAAAATATCAAATTCATTGAATAATGCAAAAACTCAGCGTAACGCTTTGCAAGTATCCGTAAAACAGCATTTAATACATTTATCGACCCTCAATGGGAATCGCGTCCATGAAAAGGGTCTTCGTTTTGGATTCAATAAATGCAAATGAACTTGCAGCTAAACTGTCTTTCATTCAATGAATACTTTGGCATTTCGAGTGGATTGCAATGTATACAAAAAGAACTAAAAGACTTTTACAGTACAAAATACGGTCAAAACTTTTCTATTAAAATGTTCACTTAAAAGGGTCCAATAAATTTAATGCAAATGTAAATAGATAAATAAATAATTATCTCATACGCATTCAAAAAAAGGACAAATTAAATAAATTAGATTCGATTTCCGAAAATGTTGACAGAAAGAAAATTTTCGTTTGGTTTCCTCTACTAAGTTAATTATTTATATCTGAAAAGTAAGAAGGCTCTAGTTGGGAGCACCCGACTATGAGATACCCTAAACTTTGTTGCAAACATACATACAGTGGCTGAGCTTGGCCTCTATATAATATAGTTTTAAGTTAATTGGGGTTTTTAGCTCGCAAATCGATAAACATGAATATTTCGCAATATTTTAAAGAAAGGGTCGCCAAATTTTGTAGCTCGTTTCCCCAAAAATGCAGACCTTGAAAGCGTCACCAAATTTGGGATATATTTTAATGGAATACTCCACAAAAAAAAAAAAAAATAAATAGAAATAAAATTTACAAAATACTAAAACTTTCTAAAATAACATAAATAAATAAGACCGCGATCGAGTCGGTAACTCCCACCTCCAGCGTTCTTTCTTGTTTTGATATTGAAGGCTAGTGGGTGAAAGTATCCGAAATATTCCAATATTCTATAAATTTTAAATATTCCAATGTTACTAAATTTTTAAAACAAAATGTCGAAATGATTTCCACGACAAAAACCACAAGAAAAAGAAAATAATAATAATAATAATAATAATATAAATTAATTAAAATAAATTTATTTAAATTTTTACACTCATCACCATAAACCATTCTTCGAATGAGCCATCAACTCGGATAAAAGTAATTATTCCGTATAGAATACACTTGTCCAAGGGTTTCCTTTGTGGTTCCCGGTTGGGTAGTGGTTAAGGTGGAGTTAGTGCATTGTGGGATATAAGGACGGTTTCCGTATGTTCATCTTATGCATAATTACGACGAAGTCATGATCAATATATATAAGTTTATATATACATAAATATCCCTTTGCAAACTGTGTGAATACATTTCCCACTGACTTTTTTACAAATATGTATTTATGTCTCGGCAACATTATAACCCGCAAATTGGCTGTTTTGATGGCTTGGTGATAAACCTTATTTACTGCTTTATATGCGCTGTATGTTGTTTTGTAGCCTACAAAACATTTAGCGTAATTGGATTTTATAGGTTCTTATAGCCAAACAGAAAAATAGTGACAGTAAGAGGAACCAGGACCAGACAATGGAATGAAGAGGTGGAAGAGAGTACGGACAGCACATGGAAAAGATTCCATTGAAATACGATTGAATGGTATGAAAGCATAAAATAAACAATTTGCATAATAAGATGATTTTCGGTTAGCGATTTCTAATGCGCTGTCATCGTATCGAGCTTTTTACACTCGTTTCATGTCAATACCTTGACAGCAAAAGGCCTTCAAATTCAGTTGAAAAGAATTCCTTTATGCTTACATAAGTCTACTTGACAGATATCACATGCTTTTTCTGCCCAGCCACGTTGCCCAAGCAACAGACAACAGTATATATGTGTGTGTGGGTGGGTGTGTGTGTCTGCCATTTGCGCCTACCAAGCTTGTAGTCACATTAAATATCCATTAATTCCCTGAATTGTATGCACAACATATGTTTATAGGAAAGCCTATAAAAAGCTGCAATTTCAGTGAACGCGAAACAAGTTACGTAATTGGCACATCTACAGAATTGATTATGTTATTCAACAGTTTATCTGATATTCTACGAACTCAAAGGCTTCTGGCGACTACCTTGCTTTTGTGACAATTTTGTGACAATTGAAATTTTGGTTGGCCGTGCAGAACTAATACAAATTCACCTAATTGATGCACTGTCAGTTGCGTGACAAGTCAATTAATTAAAGAACACAGCGAAATATCTAAAATTAAAACAAAAATATTGTTCATGGAAAAGTGTTCTTTGTTCGAGCTACATACGCATTAAATTCTAAAAACCAATACAATAATATGAAAACAACAAGTGAGAATGCTCTAGTCGGGAGCGCCCGGACCGAGATACCCTGAACCTGTAAAAGTTGTGCAGCAGTAGCCGAAGGGTTGGCGGTTCGAGTTCCGGTGTAAAATCCTTATTTTTTTCGTAGATAATTTTTAATACAATTTTGTTTTTATACCCTGAACCCATTGAAAATGGGTAAAAAAGGGTATAATGGTCTTGTGCAAATGTATGTAACAGGCAGAAGGAAGCATCTCCGACCCCATA